>JAJLYE010000007.1:20865-80598 GCA_030571715.1 Grigorovia jiainica (nom. inval.) | reverse complement strand
ATAATGAAATTTTTAAAACTAAAATCAAATCATTTGAATTTAATTCATTAAATAATTTTGATAATTTAAAATCATCTAAAATTCTTTCATTATTATGAAAAAGTGCTAAATTATTATTATTTAAAATTTGGAAAAGTTTAATACAATTTTCAATAATTTCTAATATTGTTGGTGATGCATTACTTAAAATTGAATATTTAAATTCTTGTTCTTTATTATTAAATTTAATTTTCACAGTTTTAAAAATTTCATTATTGGCCTCTCTTGGTTTAATAGATAACGTGGGTAATATAATTGATGAATCTATTAACAAATTATTTTTATTTGAATGGGTTTCATGAACATTACTATTTATCTTGTTTTTAAATTTATTATTAGTCTTATTATTGCTTTTTGTTGATATATTTAAATCTGATTGTAATGGATATTTGGTAATTATAATATGATAAATAATTTCACTTATTTCATATAAGATTTTATCGAAACCAAAATCTTTCACTAAAGCACCAATAATTAATTTTAGAAGCAATATATTTTCTTTATTACCTCCTTTATTGATAATAAGTGATTTATTATCATTATCATTAGTTAAATTATTCGTTAGCTTTTCCATATTTATATGAGTAAAATTATCAAATAATTGAATTGATAAATCATTTAATAAATTATCAGATGTAATTTTTTCCCAAATATAATTTTTAGAATTAAATGGTAAATTGAATAAGAATCTTTCCAAGATGAATCCCGTAGTGAGTTGTAAAACTGACTCACCCATTTTCAATATAATATTATTGTTGATATCAATTACATCGGTGTTATTCTTATTATTATTTTTATTTGAATCTTGGGTAATATTATAACAAGTCTTTGAATTTTGAATATGTTGAATAATTTTTTCAATTAAGAAAAATGGTATTGAATCTTTATCTTTAAGTTTATCCTTAGTAATTGTATCAGGAGGTATTTTGGAATTATTAATAATATCTATGTCATCATTCATAAATATTGATAAATTTGGTAAACTATTAATTGAATTCAATTTTGCAATTTCCTTTATTGGTTTAACGTTATTGACAATATCTTTCAAGATATCTATTATATTAATATTTTTATCATTATTCTTATTTTTGTCAATACCCTCTATCTTATTTTTATTACTACGATTAGTGTTTTCCAATTTGATCAATTTTTTTTTAATATTTCTCTTTTCATTTCTCTTTATGGCTTGAATACCTAAAATAATAAACTTAATGAAAAAGTTAAGATCCTTATTTGTTAAATTGAATTCATTAATAATCAATCTTGATATTTCAATTAATTTATTCTTATCATTAACATTCTTCAAATTTAAATTTAATAAATTAAATTTTAAAATATATTTGTTCCTCAATGAGCAAACATCTTTCCATACTAGATCATTATTAAAATTTAATTCATTTCTTAATTTTGCCATGGAAATGGTGTTGTTGTTACCAGAAGCAAGACCAGCAGTTTCCTCTTTGTTACAATCATTGACATTACTATTTAGTGATATCTTAGATATTACAAATTTATTGTAATTCATAATTTGCAAAACTTCGGTATAGAAGAATTCCACCATTTGGTTATAAAGTTTCGAGAAATTTCCCAAAATGAATGAAAAATGCCAAACCCTAACAAAAACTAGAAATTACAAAGGCTAGGGTTTGTGTCGTGCCCTAACTAAAAAACCACCAAACCCTAACCCCGCATTTTAACAAAACAAAATTTCCCAAAACGGAAAAAAAAGCAAATCGCACGCCAAAATTATTTCCACCAATTAAATTTGGCCAATACAAGAATTAAGGGTACTTCCCTTTATTTGAAACTATAAAAAATTGATATAAAAGCCAATCGTTTAAATTAATTTTTTTTTGTTTCTTTCCTCCTTCTTGTTTCTTTCTTAAGAGTAAAGTGTAATTTGAATAAATACATTAGAGGCTTAAAACTACAACAACAAGTAAAACAACAAATTTAATAACAATGACAAAGAGTAAAAAGAAGGATAAGGGACCAAAAATGCAAACAATGGTTAACAAACAAGGTGAAGAATTTAAATTGTTTGAGGATCTAAACGATTTTGAAATGTATTTAAAGAATGAAACTGAAGATAATGAATTCGATCATCTTTTCTGTAAATTAAAATACTACCCACCATTTGTTCTTAAGGATGCTAAATCTGATCCAGAAAAGATTCAAGAAAAGGTTAATTGTCATTCAAAAAAATTTGTAAGACATTTAAATCAACATGTGGAAAAACATTTATTAAAAGATATTAATGAAGCATTAACTTATGATACGGATTATAAATTTAAAAATAAAAGTAAAGATAAACAAACAAATAAAATGACTTGGTTTTATGGTGATGAAAGAGAAATTAATAACAGAAAATTTAAAGTAGATATTGAAATCTCTTGTAATAATGAAGGTGCTATGGTGGATTTAGAATATAAAACAACACCAATTAAAGATAATTTAGAAAATGAAAATCTTATTTAATTTAATTAGATAAATTTCTCATTTCCATAATTAACAAGTTTTAATCATTTTTTTATATTCCATTCATTTTTTATATTGCATCAATCGTTTTCATTAAATCTTATTTTTTTTTCCTCATGTGAAAAAAAAATTTATTTTATTAATAAATTAAATTAAAAATTTAATTTACAAAAAACAACCTGAACAAATATATATTTATTTAAATTAAATATTTAAATTAAACAAATCTATATATATATCTAAGTTTTAAATTTATTTAATTCAGTTCAATCTAATTTAAGTAATTAGTTTTTCAATAATCAATTCCAATTATTCGAATTAATAAACAAACATTCTTCAGAATTCAAGAAAAAATAAATATTATTAACTTTTAGATAAATATACAACCAAATATGTCTGATATTAAACCAGTGGAAACCATTGATAAGAAGAGATCAATCGATGAAGAAAATACCAATGACACTAGTAAGAAAGTTAAATTAGATACAAATAAAGAAGAAACCAAAGAAGAAGAATCTAAAGAAGAATCTAAAGAAGAATCTAAAGAAGAATCTAAAGAAGAATCTAAAGAAGAATCTAAAGAAGAAGAAACTAAAGAAGAATCTAAAGAAGAATCTAAAGAGGAATCTAAAGAAGAATCTAAAGAAGAATCTAAAGAAGAATCTAAAGAAGAATCTAAAGAAGAATCTAAAAAAAAGAATGATGAACCAGAGAAACCAAAATTTGTATTTGGTGCCGCAACATCTTTCGGTTCTGGCTTCGGTATTACTAAATCAATTTCAACTGATATCATATCAGAAAATAAAGATAAAGAAACCTCTAATGATACCACTACGAACAAGGATAATAAATCTGATGATAAGACCACTGAAATTAAAAAACCATTCACTTTTGGTTCCAATTTTTCATTCGGTTCTGGGTTTGGTGTATTAAATGAAAAAAAAATTGTTAATGATAATAAGACTATCGAGACAAAGGATTCTGATGTAATGGATACTAAGAATGAATTAAAATCTACAGTGAAAGATGATTCACATATCAAATTACATAAACAAGATGTTAAATCTGGTGAAGAAGCTGAAACATGTATTTTACAAGTAAATTGTAAATTATATCAATTACATGATATTAAAGATGGTTGGAAGGAAAGAGGTGTTGGTACATTGAAATTAAATAAAGATAATAAGTCCAATAAATCACGTTTGGTAATGAGAGCTCGTGTTATCTTAACAGTTATATTAAATTTACCATTATTAAGTAAATTTACTATATTGAAAGGTTTCCCTGGTTCATTACAAAGTGAAAAATTTATTAGAATTATTGCCATTGATGATAATAATAAACCAGTAACATATGCTATTAAATGTGGTAACGTGGATTCTATTAATCAATTGTTTGATACCATCCAAGATTTATTAAAGGAATCTAAGGATTGATAAATATTTAATGATGCTATTTTTATACTTTAAATGAAGATATAATTTTTCTCATTTCTTATAATATATAAAATGTAATATACAATACAATAATAATAATAATAATAATAGTGATTACTAAAAACAATTATTCTTTAGTAAATGCAATAGTACAAATAGTGGTACCTTTCACACCACCAAATTCAAATACAGGATAATCTACAACTTCCCACATCTTTAAATTATCATCTTCAATAATGCTGATTAATTCATCTTGGGTAAAATTACAAGATGTTATTAAGAATACACCACCAGATTTTAATAATTTATTGACCACTTTATTATAAATTCTTGTAATGGGTTCACCATTATCAGTTTTCAACCCACTTAAGGCAATGGCATCTAAAGTACCTTTATCTAATACGATATCAAATTTTTCAGGTATCCAATCTTCAGCAAATACATCAGCTTGTTCAAATGAAACGTTTTCCACATTATTAACTTTAGCAATATCTCTAGCAAATTCAACACTTTGTAATGAATAATCAATACCTGTAAACTTACCATCAAATCCAAATTCTCTTAGGGCAAATAACAAATGACCATTACCAGTACCTAAATCGACCATACTAGAGTCAGTTTTAATACTGTATTGACCAATATTATCATCTAAAAATTCAATCATTTTATCTTCAGCACCATTATCATCGAACCAACGTTCACCAGTATCATCTGTATTTTCTTCAAAATTATTTCTCTCCAATTGATAAAAATCATCCCAATATTGTTTGGTACCTAATTTTGATGTATTTAAATCAGTAGTGTCCACCATTTACCTCTTATATCTTATAATAACTCACCAAATTTATCGATGAGACTATTGCATTTTTTCCAATTAAAACTTTTTTTTTCCTACTGTAAAAAAAAACGAATATGGGAAATTGAAGACTTAAATTTGAACTTTGAAGTGACTATAACAATTTAATCGTTATAAAGATATAAAATTAATTAGACAAGATGACTAAGATTGACTATTTACCGGCATTGACTGATTCATATGATCCACTATTACCACAACAATTACAAATTCTTAGGGAACAAGTGGTTGTGGAAGGTGGTGATTCTGCGACGATTCAAAGTAAATTTAATTATGCTTGGGCATTAATTAAATCGAATGAAGTTAATGATCAACGACTTGGTGTTAAATTACTTACTGATATTTATAAGGAATCTGAATATAGAAGACGTGAATGTTTATATTATATGACTATTGGTTATTATAAATTGAATGAATTTAATGTGGCTAAGAGATATATTGATAAATTATTTGAAGTGGAACCAAATAATAGACAAATAATTGCTTTAAAACAAATGATCGAAGATAAAATTCAAAATGAGACTATTAAGGGTTTAGCTATTGGTGTAGGTGTCATTGTTGGTGTGGCTAGTGTGATTAGTTTCTTTCAAAGAAGAAGAAAATAATATCGTATATGGAATCAATTAATATTCTTTACATTTAAATATATATATATATATAAATTATATATATTCCTCCCCCAAAAAAAAAATGTATGCTATCTTAAGATCTATTCTTTATTATTATTTACAGTATTATTTGTATTTTCCATTTGCTTTACATAATTGGCACTACTTAATGAAAAAATTCTATCATTTGGATTCAAATTATCTTTATGATCATTTGAATAGTGTTGTGATCTATTGAACCCATCAAAACCTTTAATAATATTACCTGGTATATGTAAAGGTTTACTAGATTGTGAAGTAACGTATGTATTGGAATTAAAATATTGAGTTTCTTTATCATATATCTCTTGTTCTAGTTTAGTTAATTCTGTTTCATATTGTTTCTGTTGCAACAGTGTTTGTTGTAGTTCTTTCTTCAAGTTATTATATTCTTCATTCATCTTTGTGTTATCCGTCTTATTATCCATCTTATTAGTTTTATATATGTGTGTTCTTGATTTGTTATGCACACATTGTAAGTAAATGTCAATTCGGAAAATGAAAAAAATAATGTATTAAATAAATAAATAATAAATAAATAATTGTAGTCAAATATATACAGTTTTATTCCAAGGATATTAAGTTATATTATCAAACTTTACCGTGTGGAACATTATCTTCGTACTGCACCTCTGATGGTAGGATTTCCTTTACCATTGATGTCACTATTACCACTCATTCTATTCATCTTTTGCCAAAATTTAAAATCTTGTTCATCACGTTTGTGTAATTCATCTTCATCAATTTCATAACCTTCCTTTAAATAAAATTCTGAATCGTTAGTTGTTTGTACATGTTCATCAAATTCATCTTCATTAACGTTAAAATCATTTATTTTACTTTTAATTTTTTGG
Source organism: Grigorovia jiainica (nom. inval.) (assembly GCA_030571715.1). Classification (NCBI taxonomy): domain Eukaryota; kingdom Fungi; phylum Ascomycota; class Saccharomycetes; order Saccharomycetales; family Saccharomycetaceae; genus Grigorovia; species Grigorovia jiainica (nom. inval.). The sequence goes on along the minus strand of JAJLYE010000007.1, from coordinate 74,288 downwards.
AAAAATGATCCAGCATTATTATTATTATTGTTACTGTTATTATTACTGTTACTGTTAATTAATCCCTTTGCATTATTTAATAAACCTTGAAAATTTCCACCATTATTTATTATCTTTTCATTTGAAATGAATTTATTTGTCAAATCCGTTATACTATTACTACCAATACTAATACTACTAGCATTATCACTTTTATTTGTATATAACATTTTATTAATACCATTATTATTACCATTACCATTATCATTTTTCCCATTCTCGTTAATTTGTTTAAACGTATGCTCTAAATTTTTCAATTCTTGCCTTGCATAATTTAATTGTTGCTCTAATTCATTTATTTCTCTCTTCTTTGTTGCCAATTTATATAATATAGTATCCATATCAAACCGATCATCTTTATTATCTGATATTTTCCTCATAGGTGGTACTATTCTCTTTGTTTGTATTTTTTTCCTCAAATCTGAATTTACTGTTGTATTAGCCATATTATTATCGTTATCAATAAATGATGTTTCATTTTGGAAACTTTCATTTATTTCTGTTTCTAATTGTTTATTGACAATATTTAATTCATGTAATTGCAAACTACCATTTCTTTGCACCATACTTTCTTTCTTTTTCTGTTATAATATTTTGCTTTATATATTTAATTCTTGAATCAAGTTAAATTTGTTTGTTTACAATCTTAAAAGAGCTGAAAAAAAAAAAAAAGAAAAAAAAAAAAATATGATTGAATTTTATTTAATTTCAATATTGACAAATCAGTTAATTACAGTAATATTAATAAGATGTTAGAACAATTTGATATCAATGTATGTTTCCAAACAGGTAAATTTCCCACAGAATTTATTAATTGGTTACTTTGGGAAAATAATAAGAGTAATATTGATCATAATGGTATCATTTATACATTAGAAAATATTCCTGAACCTAAAATTTATGAATTGTATCAAAAGACTATGGAGATTAAGAATGTTACGTTTAATCAAAAGAGGAATAAGACATGGAAAGTTAAAATGTTTAAACAAATAGTGGAACAAATTAAATTAATATTACGAATTGTGAGTAATAATGATAATTTAAATGAATTATTGTATCCATTATATGTATTATTAAATAAATTTTATGAATTTACCATGATTAATTTTACAAATAATAATAATGTTAAAGTTAAGAATAATAAAGGAAAGAAACAAAACAATAATGTTAAAGAGAATGATGAAATACTTTTAGAATGTAGTAGTATTATTCATCGTTGCTTTACATTATGTTTAAATGATCGTAATCCGAATTCTATGACAAGTAAGAAAAGATATATTATTTTTTTCCTTAATTTAGAATTTAAGATGTATCATAAATTAGAAAATTTTGAAATGATTAAAAATTTAATTAAAGTTTTAGAGAGTAGATCAATGTTAAGTGAAATTATTGGAACCACAAATATATTTAACAATAATAGTAATGATGATGATGATGTTAATACGGAGAAGATAAACAGTATTATAAGACAACAAAATATAATATTTAATTATTATATGGGTCAATATTTTGGTTGTCAAGAGAATAATTTTGGAATGGCTAGTAAACATTTATATCAAGCATTAATTAATTGTAATATTAATTTTACTTTACAAATAAGTAAAATATTAAAATTATTAATACCATTTATATTATTAAGTAATGGTAAAATACTTCAAATTACACCATGGTTAAACAATTATCAAATACCCAAATATTATTTAATGTTAATTAAATGTGTCATGGAAGGATCAATAATTGAATATGATAAATTGTTAAATACATTTGAATTAGATATTTTAAAGAGTAAGACATATATTGCCTGGCAATTAATTCGTGATTTAGTTAATTTACAATATTGTAAAAAAAAAATACTTGTTACTGATATTGAAACAGTACCACGAATTAGGAAGATAAGGGCAAGTATTATTAAATTTAATGAGATTGAACAATTGAATGAATGTGATATTGCTAATTTAATTAATTTAGGTATGATTAAAGGTTATATATCACATACACATCAATGTATTGTATTGAGTAAGACCAATGCGTTCCCGAAAATATACGATGAAATAAATTTATAATATATAAAAATATAATATGATGGAATTTATAAGATGTAAATATATATAAAGAAAAAGAATAAACCGATAGATAATTATTTTTTATGTAAGTTATTGTTTCTACCTGATGTTAAGAATTAAACTCAATGATGTAAAAAGAAAAGAAAGATTTTGAAAAATTTACAGTTTATTAAATTAAGTGATGAGCCAAGAATAAATATTAAATAAAAGTATATTTTTACTATTGTACAACAAATTCAATGCAAATGTCGTAATTTAAAGAAAGTGTATTAATTTATTCTGTATGATGCATATTACTTTTGCCTATATTGTTTCGGATACAGCAATACAAAGCCCAAAATTGTGACAAGAAACGAAAGTAATGATGCATATTCCGCTTCTCCACCTCGAGAAACTCAACTAAAGAAGAGAAAACGTCATCGAGATCTCCACCAACCCAACCGAAACACCACTTCTTTTCCACAAAAACGCCCGTACAAAATGGAAAACCCCGAATTGAAGTTCGAGCAAAATTAATGACCACGCAAATTGCGGATCAACTCCGCTATTCCGCACCCGAAACGGAAGCGTCATTCAAATTCGCTGGGCGGGAAATGCCCGTACTGCGTTTTGATTGGCTGTTGGGTGGTCACGCGTCACGTGCAGTTGTCATTTTTTTCTCTCACATTTTTTTTGATTTTTCTATGAAATTCTGCGGGGGGTGGGTGGCGGAGGAGAATATCCGTTTTGGTTTGAATTGCGTGTTACTGACTGTTGGGTTTTGTCGAATAAAAGACCGTAGTGGTTGGGAATCTCAGGGTGCGATTGCCCGTTGCGGAATCCTCCGGCGGTGTTTAATGCGCGTTACGTGTGACGGAAAAAACCGATCATCCATTTTGTTAGTCATTCCTTCTATTACTCATACTTTTTGGCTTTATGGTGTGTTCAATTTGCAATTTAAATTTGTATATAAAGAACATTAATTCTATGTTATTAGCAATTAATATACTTTCAATTTATAAATAACCATCAAAGAAAATCAATTAGATCTTCCATTACTCAAAACAAAAACAACAACTACAAAAACAAATAATTATTTTACAATGGCCTTTTTACAATTAGCTACCGAAGTTTCTAAACCATTTGTCGTCAAAGGTGTTTCCGCTATCACTCCAACTTCTTCAAGAAAAAACTCCGTCGAATCTACTATGGATAAGAGTGCGGATCACATCGCTAGAGAAAATCACTTAAGTTTATTATAATTCTAACAAATTTGAGTTGAAAACAACAACTTTACTATACTATTTTAAAATTGAATTTTGATTTAGTTTAATATTGCATATTCCAATTAATTAATTATAAATCCAACAATATCTAGCATTTTATATTCAATATATAATTTTAAATAATTATAAAATAAAACAAAAAAAAATTTACAATAATCAATCGTTTCTTCTTTCTTCTTCTTCTTCACTTTCTTTGTTAACACTACAATGTTAAATTATTTGTCTTTTAAAATTTTTTTTTCTTTTTGTAAAATTTAACGGCGGCAAACTTTTCCAAAATCATTGGCGGTTACCCGGAGTGTGCTTGCATTTTCTGCGTTTTTTCCTGTTTGGGTAATTTTCGATATAACCTCAAATTAGTGTGTCAGTATTAAAATATTTTTTTTTTTTTGTTACTTATTTATATTTTATATTACATTATATTATATTATACTATACCATAACAATACTTTACTTACAGCTTGGGAACAAACACTAAATTAATAATTTTAACAAGATTAAAATCCTAATGACATGTCTAATCAATTACAATTAAAGATTAAATATCTTAAATTAAAGAGAATTAATGAATTAAATAATAATTTAAGAAATGAATTATCAAGAGATAGAATCACTGCATCAAATGCATCATTGACAATTATTAATTATTGTAAAAATGAAATTGATTATACTTTACCGGAAATTTGGGGGTTACCACCACCAAATTCAAATCATTTTAGAATTAATAATAATAATAATAATAATAATAATAATAATTTAACAAATAATTTTAGAAGACAACAGGCATTGGCAAATGCAAATGATGATGGTTGTTGCGTTATTTCATGATTCTTTTGGGGTGTGTCTTCATTTTAACATCCAATTTTTTTCAAATATAATATAAGAATCCTACCTTCTTTTCTCTTTTTGTTTTTTGAACTATTTTTCTTTCTTTATTAACATTATTCTTTTTTTAATGACAATTTTATTAACTATTCCTTTTTTATTTCATTATTTAATTAAACAATTATATTTTTATAAATTTTATTCTAACAATTACAAAATCAAACATTTTCAAAAGCAAACAATAATTTAGTGCTCAATTTGAAACTAATTTAATTTTTTATTTATCCAAACATATAGCTATATATATGAAATTATATCCATTTCCTACTATCGAAACAACAAATGCTTTTGACTTAAGTTGAATCGATTTATATTAAATACAATACAATCATTTACTACCAAGTTAATAAGGGAAATCATTGAGTTTTACTATTGGTTTTACTCAAATTTACTCTTCTTATCATCATCTGGACCACAACCACAATCATAATCCTCTAAAATAGTTGAACAATCATATTCATCCTTCTTTAAATAAGCATTAACTTTATTATGAATATGACAACCCCATAATGCTGCATTGATTCTACTTGATGTTTGAACTGGATATTTTTCAATTAATTTAATAAAATGATATGAACATTCACCACAGGGATATAATTCTGCATATAATGAAATAAAATTCTTTAATTTAATTCTTTCCTCTTCACTTGGTTCCTCTGGGAATCTTGCTAAAAGTGTATGGAAATATTTCCATGATGCTCTACCCAATTCTTGTTTAGCCTCTAAATCGGGCATTTGGGGCATTATACTGGGGAATTTAATACTTTCTTTATTTTCTTCATTTTTATTATTTGTAGCAGTCTCATCTTTAATGGATGTATCAATTTGAATATTCTTCTCATTTATATCATTTAAATTATTTTTTTTACTCCCCTTTAATGTTTCTTGAGTCTTTTCATCATTAATTCTCTTCTCCTCTTTGATTAATTCTTCTTGCTTCTTTCTTTCCTCTTTCAAATCTTCTAACATTTTCTCTTTCATACCATTCGTCATAGAATTATCTTCCTCTAGGGGAATATTATCATTCATTATAATATTATTTATCGTGTTTAATCCATTTCTTATACTTTGATTATCAGGAATTCTAATTATTTCACTAAGATATTGTTCTTTACCGGCATTGAAAATCATATACCCAATACATAAACTAATAAATAATATCACTAATCTCTTTCTAGTTCTAGATAACATTGTATTCTGTCCAATTTAAAACTATTTTAATTTATAATTTTAATAATATGTATCAAGATGATTTTCAAATATATATTTTTTGAAATTAAAAATAAAAAAAAAATAGTTTTATTTACGTTTGAATTAAGAGCTGAGATAAATTCTATTTAGAAAAGACCATTGTGTTTGTTGCACTGAGGAAAGTGATAAACATATACTACTGTAACAGTAGCAAATAAATTTATAAATAACATGGATCTGTTAAAGAGGAAGCAATCGTTCACCAAAGGTGTGAACTTTGATAAAAAATTATATAAATGGAGATACACTGTGATACCTGGTGATTGGTTAGCTGAATTAGGTTTTTATTTTGATCCTATAGACACTCATAATAATAATAATAATAATAATGAAGTGAAAAATTTTAAAAATAAGAATAAAAAGAACAAAATTAAATTAAATATTGATAAAGATGCAGTACATTGCATATATTGTGATAGACGTACCATTGGTTTACAAAAATGTAGAACTAAGAAAAATGATAAATTGGAAAATATTCAAAATGTATTAATATTACATTTAGGTGGTGATAATTTAAATTGTCCCATGATTTATTTACATTTAAAATTAATGACTGATTCAAGATTTAATATGGGGACATCAAATTGGAAAGATGATCCACTTTTTTCAAACCCATTTGAATTAACAACAAGAAATTTTATGAGATTAAGTTTTATTAACTCTATAGATTTTAATAAAATTGAAATAAATAAAATTATTAATGCTGGGTTAATAAAATATGATGCATCTTTCGATTTATTCAATTCATATTTTTCAAATAGTATACTGGAAGATAAATCAGGTAAGACATTATATTGTATCTATTGTAAAAAAACTTTTAATATTCATAAAGATAATAATATCGTTAATAATAATTTTAATCCAATAATAAATCATCTCAATGTCTCTAATAACGGATATTGTCACTTCTTTAAAAAATTGATTGAACAATTTCCAACTTTTGCAAATCTAGATAATTTAATTGATTTTAATCCAAATATTGATGATGATATCTCCAATGATTCAATAATACATAATTCTTTAATATTAGATAATATCGAAAATACAAGAGAGGAAATATTGAATAATGAAAACAACAATTCGATTAAAGTAAATAACTTGAATACAAAAAACCAAAATACAACACATACAAATGATTATATTGTAAACACCGAGGTTGAAAAACGTACTGCTGAACACAATTATAACAATTTTGTCATAAATCATGACAATAATAATAATAATAATAATACCGACAAAAACAATGACAATGGAGAGGACATTAATAATATTTCACATATTTCAAATATTGAATCTGATAAGGGAAATACTATACCACAGATCAGTGACGACATAACAAAATCTTCAAGCTCACCTGATGACAATAACTCTTCAGATTATCAACCTTCAATCTCAACTGATACCAATAATTTAAATAACAACGAAGAGCAATCAAGAATTCCTGATAAAATTTTACCTAATACAATGGATCCACCAACATCTCCTAATAAAAATTTATCACAATTGAATGACAACTTCTCTTCACCAGAAAGGAAAAAGAGGAAGATAATAAAGAAATCCCCATTAAAGACAAAAACAGATATAAATTTGCATGATTCATCATTTAACACTACAGCATCAAGTTCATCTTTAGAAAAGAGTAAAAATACAGATTTAATACTAAATTTTGAAGAACATATTGGTAGAAGAAAAAGAAATGATAACAATAATAATAAAAATACAAATTTAACGAGAAGAAATAATTTATTAGATGATTCAAACGATGACATTAGTTTCAGTGAATACGGTAATAGCTCATTTAATATTCCATTACAGTCACCAAAAAAGACAATTTTCGATAGTACTATAAACTCAAGTCGTATCGGCCATGAACAATTGAATTTACCTACTATTCCACTTCCGACCTTATCACAACCTATAGTTACTGCTACTGCTCACAAAGATATATCACCAACTGATCTATCAATAAATAATAACCTAGAGAATCCTGTTGAACTTAACGAAATTGACGCCAATGTTGAAGAAAATATTCCACCTATAACTGAATCCTTACATTCACTCCCGAATAATCAAATAGAAAATACTAAGGAGAATATGACAAATAATAATAAGAAAAATTTGAACTCAAATTCGATTACAAATCAAGGTGGTAATGATGAAAAATCTGCTGTAAGTATAGAGGTGAATGATATCAGGGATAGACTTCTTTCCGAAAAACTAACAGATTCTCAAACCCCAATTTCTAACAATGATTCATCGATTAGTAAAAGTTTGAATCTAAGAACTGGTGCCAATACATCAGATATTGGTCCAAAGAGGACACTTTCTGGGATCAATGTCCTGGCTAATCACAATTCTAAAAGTAGAATGGAAACTAGAAATATTTTAACAAATCAAATTTTTGAAAGTAGTAACGATTCTAAAAACACCTCAGATGATAAGAATGATAATATACAGGATGATAACAATAATATAGTTAACGATACTGGTAAATCCATAGGTTCTGATGCACCTTTACGATTTTCACAAAAATTACAAGAAACTCCTAATGTTGATGAATTGAACACAAATCTTGAAGTTGATGATGATGACAATCCTAACAGTTCCATAAATAAAGGAATTTCTGGGGACCGTTCTCCTCAGAGAGCTGAAAATATATCTATTTTATTTCCGATAGATAATTCTACGCAGGAATTAGCTAAACAACTTGTCAAACCCGTAAATCATGCTGATAAAAGTATTACTAATGATCAAAGCTATGCAGAACTTAATTCGGTCTTAGCCAATCCAGGACAAACTCAGATTGAATCAAATTCCACTAATATCATTAACACCCTGAATAACAAGAACGTTGAACAAACACCTATTGGAATCAAGCAAGAGATAAGGGAAAACACTGTAAATTTTGAAGATGCTCAACTACTGACTGTTGATAATAGCGATAGTGCGGCCATCGAAATAAGTCTTATCCATTCAGATATACCTGATGCCGACCAACAAAATCATACCTTAGAAATGATTGATTTAAATTCATCCGCTCATATAACAAATAATGATACTGCAACCAGCATAAAACTAGAGAAAAGAAGCTCACAAATAATGCCAGAAGATATTTTTCATATTAATTCAGAAAGAACAATCGAAGAACTAAATTCCGCTATAGATTTAGAAAAAATGCGTTTTGATTACTTGACGAAATATGTTAATCTTTATCCAAAAGATCAAAGAAAAGAATTTCAATTCTTTATGAATTCCCTTCCTAAAAAAGAACTAGAAATGTCTTATAATACTTGGTTGCAGTATAAAGTGGACACAATTCACTCAAAATTTGAAGAAATCCAAAGGAAAAAACTCGAAACGACTAAAGAGAAGTTTCAAAATTTAAAGGACACTATTAACAAGCTTAATTTAGACGATGCAAAAGGAATACATTTTCTACATCGTTTGTTTGAAAATATTAATAATGATAAAGACAACAATTCAATGTAATTACTAATGATATACAATATACTAAATAATCATAAACTTCATATTTATTTAAATTGTTCTAACAAAGAATATTGCTTTTACTGAATATATTTTCGCTTTTATAGTATGAAATTGTGTATAAATTATATAAACTATTCTTCTCTTAGATCATTCACAGGAGTCTGTGATCTTTCTTCTGTGGGTGAACCATTATTTGCATCCACAGCTCTTCTCATTTGGGTGTTAGTCAATAAATCTAAACCGACTCTATTGGTCAACGAGTATTGTAAACGACGAACTTGATCTGCAGTCAAGGCTCGTTCATTATTCCTTGATATTAAAATAGGCTCAATATTATTCCCCGCATCCAACACAGGGCTACTGTCATTGACTCCTCCCGAAGGAACGCTACTTTCTGTTTGATCGTTATTCGAATTTTCATTATTTTCAGCAACATCTCTTTCATACGCAATAGCTAATTCCCTTTGTCTAGTCAATAACGTTATGTTATCCTTCAAGTATATCCTTAAGACAACAGTTGATATTTTGTACTTTTGTAACACTTGTTTAAATCTATCCAAGAAAATAAATTTCCAAACAAACAAACCTTTCATGTTATCCTCATTCCCACGTTCAATAACGCCATCTTGAATCACATTAATTTGTCTATTTAATTCCACCATACTATTATACACCTGGGTCATTTCGTGTAGTAAGAATCCTGTAAATTGAAATTGAATTCTTGCCAAACTTGCAACATTTATTTCAAAATCATCCACTCTCTCATCTAAATTACGTAAATTTACCACTATATGAATAAGTTCATCATTTAAATCTCGGGTACTTTCTGGTGCTAAAAGTGGATTTTGATCTTCTTGACTCCATTCAGTTCGAACATCTTCCCAAAATCTTTTATCAACTCTTGTAGCTAAAGCTTTTAATTCCTCTTCATCAATTTGAAATGTGTTATAAAATTCATTCCTAAAACAACTGAATACTTCATCAAGACCTTTAAAATCGATATTTTGAAAATTGAAATCATTAGCAAATTCTGGTAATTGATTAAATCCAATGGCTGCTAGAATAGCAGAAGAATCTTGGTCTAAACCTTCTATCAATCTCTGCATACCAGTTTCAATACTTTCATTTGCTTGTAACAAATTATTGCTAATGACATATTTAGCTAATATCTCACCGATATCTGTATGTGGACCATTTGTAGGAGTTGTTAAACTCATTAAATAATGACGTAATTTTTGAACGCCTTTACCAGAGAAAACGCAAAATATTTGACGTTGACTTTCACTGAAATCATGCGGAGCAGGTCTACAATAGGCTGTAATATCAGGTCTTAAAAATGATGGGACAGCAGTTAAAGATAAATGAGACAATCTTGGGCAAGCCATCAACAATTCATAAATTGGATAAATTGTCAAATTTGAGCAATAAGAAAGATGGACTCTTTCCAATGTATCATTTCTACCACGTAATGAAATCATATTTAGTAAACCTTCATCTGTCATATTTGAACATTTGACTAAACCAATTCTTTTTAATTTAGATAGGTCAGATAATTCATATAACGTACGATTAGTTAAATTTTGACAGCATGCAAAATCCACATATTGAATTCTAGGACATGATTGAATTAATATCCTTACACCTTGATCAGTAATATTAAAACAATGACCAAAATGGACGGTTTGTAAGTTTTTACCCAATCTAGATAAATTATAAAGTGATGTATCAGTTATTCTACTACACTTACCTAAGAAGATGTTTCTCAATTTTGGTGAAAGATCAACTAATCTTTCAATGGTACGGTCTGTAATATTCTCACAACTAGAAAAATCAATTAATCTTAATGCTGCTAATTGATCAACATTTTTAACTAAATGATTAAATAATTCATCAGTAACATTGTTGTTATATGTTACTCTAATTTCTCTTAACTGTGATAAGTTCAAAAATAAAGAAGATAAACCATCATTGGTTACATTAGGACAGTTGGTGATATCTACTTCAACTAACATGGGACATTGTTTAGCCATTACTTTTAAAAGTTCATCATTAACTGCATTATTTGACGTAATTTTCACTCTTTTTAACATTGGAGCATTTATAGCAAATGTCTTTAAAGCTGGCAATGTAACATTAGTAGCATTTGGAACGTAAAACCCTTGAACTCTTGTACAGCTTTGTGCTAGAGTAATAAAAATATCATCATTGACTTTACCTATACCAGTAATATCAACACTTTGTAAAAAAGAACAACCATCTAGTACTGCTGCAACTGGTTTACTTGAAAGATTTTTACAAAATACTAATGTTAATCTCTCCAAATTATAACAACCAATAAAATAATATAGATATTCATCATATATGAAATCCGCAACGAATGAAAAATTCAATCTTTTAATCATTAAACGATAATTGAAAACTGTCTTATCAGGGCCATTTTTCATTGTCCTTAAAAAAAGTTCTAATTGTTTCTTGTTATTAACATGTGGTCTATAATATAGTACTTTTACAATTATTGATGCCCATAATTTATTAACAGTCAATAAATTAACAATATCAGATTTGGAGGATAACTTATCCAACACTAATTGTAATATTTCCGAAGGTAATCTATTCAATGGGAACGTTCTTTCTCGTACGTTTTTATTTTGGCCCGTTATGAAAAAATTATCAATGATGTTATTATTGTTATTAATGGCAAATTTTTGATTATCATTTAGCCACATGGATGTACCTGTTATCGAAGGAACATTCATTACTCTAAAATTATTCATATTATTATTAGTATTCATTCTATTATTTGTAGCCATGTTATTATTATTCATATTATTATTCATATTTATATTAATGTTATTGTTATTATTGAGTATATTTACATTACCATCACCGAAATTCATACTAATACTATTAATAATATTTCTTGACATTGTGGATACTTCGTTTAATGAATCAGTATTAGTTAATTCAGTGAATGGCATATTTTCAATCCAATTACAAAATTTAACGGCTGGATTTATAATAGTTGATTGTCCTTGTAATTTTTTTTGCAAGTAGATAATAAATTCTTTTTTAAATTCCAATATGATTGAAGTAATCCTTTTCTTCAAATGCTCTAAGCCTAATGTTTCTGCTTCTATTGCTCTAAATCTTATCCTTTGTAATTTATTTGTTTGATTTAATATATGTGGATTGTTAATATAATTGGTATTTTTCAATAAATCACGATAGGATTCGATCTCATTAAATATCTCTTGTCGTCTATCATTAATTATATTGAAACAGAATGCTATCTTATTATGTAATACCTCTTGGAACATATGTATATTTTTTAAATCATTGTCATCTAAATTGTTACCAAACTCTCTAATATCAATTAGTGCTGAATCTGACGATAGAAATTTTTGCATATTTTGAACAGATTCTATATTATTATTACCATCGTTATTCGTAAATTGACTATTTCTTGAAGCTGCTGTATATAACGCGTTACTATTATTGACATTACTTATATTATTAGTGGAACCATTGTTAATTATGTTACTATTATCGATTATGTTATTGTTGTTATTATTACTATAATAATTATTGTCAGTATAATTTCCTGATATAGGTGACAATTGCACAATTTGTTCTGGTAATAATCCGTTAGATAAACTTGATATATGCGGCAAAACGTTATTATTGTTACCACGATTATTAATAATATTATTATTTAAATTATTATTCATTGTATTATTGTTTACATTATTGCCCGTATTAAATACATTTCCGTTATTTACATTGACATTATCATAATTATTAAAATTCATTATACACAATTTCTTTGTCACTACGACTTAACTATTTGTGCACTATCCGCTAGTACTAATTTATAATTAAAATAATAAAATCACAATAAAATTCAAATTATTCGGGTCGTGCATAGTGACAATGGTTTTAACCCTATTCGGAATCTAAACGTAGAACTAGTAAAATTCCTCTTTTGGGTAAAGAAAATATCTTATTATAAGGCTCTTATATAATTTAGTCGTAATACAGAATTCATATGAATTATTATTTATTATATTATATTAAATTAGTATATTAATTAATTGATTATATGTTTTCTATATTATATAAATTTTATCATTTGTTTATCAGTTTTGATTGTGATCATTTTTTTCGCTGCTTTTTGTAATTGTAATAACGTTATTTGGGTTTGTTACACTCAACTGAGGCAATGAAATATGTGTGCCATTATTTAAATAAAACATATCTAAATGTGAAGCCACATCATCTACTGTATAATTAACATATGTATTATTCATATTAGTAGCATTGTTATTATTAGTGTTAGCAGGGAAGGAGCCTGGATAATTGTTATAGTTGTTGCCATAATTAACAAGATTATCATTATTTGCAGCATTTTGCTTAGATGTATTACTACGCACACTTGACACAGACACACCTCTCATATGATTTCCAGCACCGTCTTGGCCATGGAATTGTGAATTACTCTTTTTATGAGTTAACCCTAAATTGTTTGGAATAACAAGTCCACCAACATTAACACCAGGTACATTATTATTGTTGTTAGCAGAGTTAGCAGTGACAAACCCAATTTCTTCCATCAATCTACGGTGTTGTTGCGCAGCGGGTATATCCTTAACTACTTCACGAACTTGTTTCACAACATGTACTCTAACATCTTCCTCTAGTAATGGCATCGATAATACTTTATAAATAAATGTAGGACCATTATTTGTATCATTTAAAATTTGTCTTAACGTTTCCGGTGGTTCATCTTGATTATAATCACCAAATATAGCATGCAATGTACCTGTTCTTGCCTCGTCATCACCTCTAAAATTTAGAATTTTCAATACAGTCAATGATGCTAATCTATGACAACATAATTCTACAATATTTGGAATTAATTTCGGTACCAAAATAAAATATCTCTTTGGGAATACACATGTATCTAAAAACCAAGTTAATAATAAAGTACTATTATTGTTAGTTGCAAGATAGTGAGCATAATATACAATTAACCCACTTAACACTAATGTTTGTTCTGTATTAACAATATCATGAGCCTCTAAACAAGCTCTTACTGCACGAGCACCATATCTATTTTGTACGATTGTCCAAAAATTAGCAATAATACTTTCAAAAATAAAATTATTCCATTTAGGACCAAATTTTAAAACACATTGAATAACATAATTACCAAATTGATCAGTCAATAATGGCACACAATAATCATTTAACCCACTAACAACAAATTTAATTTGTCTTGGTGTCTTTGCCATAGTAATCATTTTTTGACATGCCCAAGTACCATTTTTATGAACCCCCATGGAAGTTAAATATTTACTTGATTTTTTTAACATAATATCTCTAACGATATCAGATGATGATTCAAATAATTTCTGTACGATTGTATTACCTAAATAATCGGAACTTAATTCAGGTAATTGATCAAGCATACATAAGGCAATTTGTTCTAATTCTAAATTAGAGTAAACGTTATTATCTATATTTTTACGAATTTCACGAAGAGTTGGTGAATCAAATAATTTATCTGGTATAGATTCCGCAATTGGTCCGTAATTTGTTGTTTCTGAAGTACCTTTAAAGTTGTAAGAATTTGTTAATAAACGTTCAAGTTTTGTTTTGTCACTGTTTGTTTCAAATAAATTAATCACTTCTTCTATTTTATTCTTTTCATGCATAATATTTGGTGGTGGTAATGGGAAGGGACATAATTCTTTCTCGACAACAATATGTGAATTTGATTGTGTATAATTGTGATTATAGTTATAGTTTTGTGGATTTTGACCTTGTTGATAATTTTGATATTGCGCTTGATTTTGACTATTAGCTGGATATTGAAATTGTGACGAATTATTTGAAGTGTATTGATATTGTGATGCATTATTATTTTGATTAAATTGATTTTGTGAATAATATTGTTGTGATTGTTGTTGATTATTGAATACAGGTACTGATACATTACCTTGTTGTTGGAAAGTAACAGATCCATTTAATAATTGTTCTTGTAATAAAGATTGTTGCATATTACCATTATTAACTATTTCATTAAGTAAATTAGAATTATTTGATTGTTGAGAAGAATGCATTGGTAAGATTTTAGCGAAACAAACAACACTGGGCATTCCAACCATTGAGACTTCTTTACCTTGTAACATTGCTAATGCCTTTATAGCACTTTGAACACTTTCAAATTCTACTAGTGCGATATTAACATCTCTTAAAGTTCTTGCAGATTTAACTTCACCAAATCTAGAGCATAAAGTTGCTAAAGATGTACTAGTTAAATTAATAGCGTTATTTAAATAAGGTTGTTGTTGTTGTAATGGGAAAACATTTGATATTGAAATTGTATTTGTTGGTAAAAGATTATTTAATTGATTAATGGATGGTACTGATGGATCAGTTGATACCCAATTTAATGATACAGGATCTATATCATCACAAACAAATGGACCATCATTTATTGAAGTATTATTATTATTAATATTGATACTAGTAGTATCATTAAAAGTACTATTATTTGTATTAGATGCAATAGTTGCAGTTTCATTCGAAATATTAGTATTATTGAGATTAGTATTAGCATTAGTAGTATAATTCAGTATAGATGAAGCACGGGGTCTATTGAATGATTGTTGATCATATAATGGTGCATCCATATAAATACTTGAAGCATTTGAAGTCGATCTTTGTCTACCGCCAATATTTGATGTATTTGGTGGTATTAAATTATTAGTATTAATTGATGCCATATCATTATTATTAATGTTTAAATTATT
Source organism: Grigorovia jiainica (nom. inval.) (assembly GCA_030571715.1). Classification (NCBI taxonomy): domain Eukaryota; kingdom Fungi; phylum Ascomycota; class Saccharomycetes; order Saccharomycetales; family Saccharomycetaceae; genus Grigorovia; species Grigorovia jiainica (nom. inval.). The sequence continues at coordinate 58,481 of JAJLYE010000007.1, read as the reverse complement.
TGTATTATTATTATCAGGAAAATGTAATAAATGTTGTGAAGCAACATCATTATTATTATTTGACCAAATAGTACCAGATTGTTGAGCGATAGAAGACATGTTTGTTAATTGTGAACTCATTGTATTTTGTCTTGTTCTTGATATTTTAACTGGTGCAATATTATTCATTCCATTGTTTAATGTCGATTGTTGTGTTACTGTTGCAAATCCAAATGAATCATTAGAAGTACGAGGCATATCTAAAATGTGATTTGTTGAATTGGGGAAAATAATTGGTTCCTTTGTTGGGGTTGATTTACCAAATCTAATTTTACTAGCAAAGGATTGTTTTAAAGGTGTGGAACTATTTGAATTGTTATTATTCGAATTAGTTGTTGGAGTATTGTTAGTATTATTGCTATTGCTGCTATTAGTGTTATGATTGTTATGATTATTCTTTCCAAAAAATCCGGTATTTGTTTTATTTGTAGTATCTGGACTATTAGAAAAAATGATTGAAGAATTAGAACTGTTATTACCATTACCATTAGTGGAATTATTATTTTGATTATTTAAATTATTCTTATTTGTATTTTTCTTTGAATGGTGTAATTTAGCACTAATATTTGGTAAAAAATTACTCAAAGTATTTGAAAATTTACCAGCTTTAGCTCTATATGAACCAATCTTTTGTGGTTGGTCTAAATTATCATTATCGATATCTTCTTCATAAATTGGAATAGTGATACCTGGATCAATAAATTCTGGTATATTACCTAAGTTTGCATGATAACTAGAATTATCATTCTCTCCATTTATACCATCCATCTCGTTTGACGATTTTGATGTAGTGATATTGTCATTTGTTTTGACATCTTGTTCAATATCCAAATGTGCCTCTGTATCGTTAGAATGTTCACTCGCATTATTACTTAAATGATTATTGCTATTATTATTGCTATTACTATTATTATTGCTATTACTATTAAAAAAATTAGTATTTATAAACTTTTTCTCACCCATATTTATTAAAAAATTACACTATTATTTGGAATAAATGGTTATATAAATAATTAATCTTGTACAATTATTGTTTTTACCGCCCCTATAGAGAAACTAAATACTCTTTTTTTATAATTTCATCAATTCCAAATTCTAATTGCAGATTTACCCAAAATGGACACCTCAGAAGCCACGTGACCGCAACGCCTTTTTTCCACAGATTGGAAATATGTAATTTTATACGAACCGATTTTTATTTTTCGCAAATTAAAAATTTTAATTTAAAAATCTTCGAAACCCCTTTGGGAAAAATGCTGACGTGGTGTGATTAGTAATTAGTTGCTACGCTTACGTGATGAGTTTTTCCCCTCAAGAATTGTTTTTTTTCTTTTTTCGACGCTGTTTCCTTTTTGGGGCATGGTTTATTTACCTTTTGAATATGTTTTCCTTATACGGAAAAGGGTAAATATAACAATTTATATAATTCGATTTTGGATTTTGAATTTTGTTTGACACTACAAAAAATTACCTTTATACTGTAAAACTTGTACAACATTCTACACCATTTGTCTTAATTGCATTTTAAAGGAAAATTAACCTCAATTGGAAGAAGCATTGGTTTAATAATTTGCAGAATTGTCAGAAAATATTTTATTCAATTTTTCAATAAAGAATTTAATTAAATTTATTTCATTTTATTTTTAATCCATAATTACATTTTTTATTGTAACTAATAAAGTCTAACCACATTTATTAAACTATAGTATCAATCTTTGGACCATTGAATAACTGTCTTTATTTATTGTTCATTCATTATTTAATTTGCTTTCTTTGAAATATTTCCCCAATATTCAACATATAATATGATGGATGAAAATACAACTTTGGATTTATTATATCAAGAAATTGATAACTCAATGATTGATAACAACAACAATGACACTAATAATAATAACAGCATTGACGATGATGCAGATATATCACTTAGTATAAATAGTAATCTCAATAAGATTGCTTCCATGGAAGACACTTCCAAAATCAGTCTACCAGATTTAATTAAAAAGATCAACACTAACATCGATGAAGAATTATTATCTTCACCATTTAAAATAAATGATATGGTGGATAAAATTTCAAGAACAAATTCTATAATTGATAAAATGCATAATATTGACAGTAAACCAATTAATAATTTACATGCTTTATCAGGTGGTACTTGTATTGGTACTAACAATAGTAGTACAACTAATAAGATAAGTCCCAACTATAATGTTAATAACGAAGATAACAAGAGTAACGAACATTTACCAATATTAAGAGAAAACTCGTCTGTCAAACCATTCAATTTACCCACTTCATTAAGTTTCGATTCAACAAAACCATTAGTGCAATATGTTAATGATGACAATGATGAGGAACAAACTGATATATCTTTTGATGATAATGTTAAGGAAACTAGTTTAGAAAAGACTATTAGTAATAATTTACCCCCCTTGTTTAATGCAAATGGAAATTTAAATAATTGTAAATTTGATGAAAAAACTGTGGAATCAATAAATGATGAAATCAAACACGTTACAACCAATACAGATCTAGATTTATCAAATTCAACCAATAATGATGACAGTGTCGTTGGGACCCCCAATGAAGAAATTTTTCAAGATAAAGTGATTCTCAATAAGGAAACCAAGATATTTGAAAAATCAAGGGATGATTCGAAGGAAGAATGTTATAAATTGAACAATTTTAATGATACACAGAGTATAAATAACTCTCTTGATGAATTTCAATCTGCTAATGGTAACTCTAGTGTTGATTCTGAGGGCATATCAAATGATATTAACGATGTCAATGAACTGAGTATATCCACAGGTTTAAATGAAGTGAATGAAAATATTGAGTTAGATTTGAATACTACTTTAAGGACAATTGAAAGTTTAGAAATTGATCAAGAAAATACCACTAATAATGAGATAATTGAAAAGAAAATCAATGAATCATTAATGTCAAATACAATATTACCTGAAAATTTGGAAAAACTATCTGAAACCATAAAAGAAATCTCTAATTTGCAAGAGGAACAACAACTAAGAGTATTAAATGATGAAGAGGATAAAAGTAATAATAACATGATCGATAATGAAAATGAAAATAATAATATTGATATTTCAGCTGAGCAAAATATTTCATTCCATATCTCAACAATCAAAGATGTCAATAAAGGTAATATCATATCTACCGAAAATGATGATAAAATAGAAGAACAAAATGAATTGGAAAATAATGTTGTCTTGGAAAATAGCATTATATTGACCACAGATGAAGATAAAACACATCCGGTGATAGACGATAGCAATAAAGATATTGATGAAATTGAGGATCATAATGACAGTGTTATTTATGAACCATTGAATGAAAAGCAAAATGTCTTACCTAAAGTGAGAGAAAGTGATGAAATACCTGAGATGAAATTTGGAAATAATGTAATGGAACCTACATTAACTGGCGATTTGCCTACAAATGTTGATCAAGAAAGAAAAATTTCAAATGGTATTAATTCACAATTTAGCTGTAATGATAATGACTTTTCTTTATCCAGTACTGAAACCCCTACACTTCCTGAAGTTACTAAATTAGATTCAGTCTTTGTGGAGGATATTTTTGGTGATGATATTGATACTAGTTCAGATTCGATTGATGCCGCTCAAATTAAACAACCAAATAATTATTTAAATATATGGCATGTTCAAGAAGAAAAGCAACCTGTTATTGTTTTCAAGGAACCAGATGTAATGACACAAAGACAAAGAGTAGTCTCTAAGACAATCTCTGAAAATGTTAAATATTCGTTTAAACCAAAACTTATTCATAATGCTAAATATCATAATCATGCAAGAAATACACCAGTTTCAATTGAAACTTCATTAAGCCAAGAATTTGAAGGTGCTTTAAAGACTTTGATTACCGATGAACAATCACTAAAGTCAACGGAAGTAATTACTAATCCCGTGAAAATTTGGCCTGAACCTAGAAAACCATCATATACCATGGAACGTACTAGATCCACGATTATTGAAGATATGTTTGGTGATAATTTTGATTCAGATGCAATTAAGACACCCGCTAAAGCTGTATTGGTAAATAAAGCCGTTAGTGTAAAGAGTGTTTTAATTGATTATGATTATAATGAAGAGATTTCTGAACAACAAACTCCAACAAGAGAAAATGATTTCGATAAAAGAGAAGATTTACAACTTAATAATGATTTCAATCAAAGCAGACATGTTAGTAGTCCTTTTAAAATCAGAGGTAAAAGGAGAAATACAAATAACAATGTGTCTAATGCTGATTTGAATGAGGAGACATTAGAAAGTTATGGCTTACAAGATTTTGAGAAAAAGATGGATAATATTGAAATTAAAAGTAAGAATAGTACGATTGATAATATTGAAATAAATGAATTGTTGGAGAAAGTTGAAGAGGAATCGACCTCATTTGTAAATGAAGGTGTTTTATATTTAAATATGAATAATATTAAGGTTCATTTAACTGATATTGAAAGACATAATGCTAAATTTTGTGTTCATATTGATAATGGTATTAATAGTACACAAACAGAATGGAAAATGACAGAAAATAATGGTATATTATCTCTTGATAATGAATTAGAGTTTCCAATAACTAAAAATATAAATAAATTAACATTAACATTAAAATGTAAATATGATAGACCACAAAATGAATTAAAAGAGGTCATTGAAAAGATTCCAATTAATAAAAGTTCAATTTTCAAAAAGAAAAAATATCAATACGAAAGAAAATATGTTCAAAGGAAAATTGAACATGATGATTGGGATTATTTATTTGCTAAAGATGGTACATTTGCTCAATTTGAAATTGAATTTAAATGAGAATTACCTCACCCAAAATGAACAATCAATTCAACATAATGAAACTAAGATGATTAATAAATGGGCTAAACTTTACAGTAAATACACTGAAGATAAACCAATACATGAATTACCACGTCGTCAACCTTTCTCTGGTGCAACAATATACTATGAATCATATTATTCACGTAGAGTATCTGCATTAGAAAATTTCCCTAAGACATTAAAGCAAGCTATTGTTATTGCTAAAAAATTTAATTTACAAAAGGAGATTAAGAAAGAAGGTATGATGTTACAAGATGGTGGTGATTTAAAAGGTTTATTAGAGAGAAGATATTTTAAATTACAAGGTACGAAATTAATAGGTTATCATGAAATAACAAAGAAACCAAAAATTGAAATTAATTTACTTAATGTGATTGATATTAACGATAATACGAATACGGGACCATCAAGTAGAAATTTTACCAATTTATTCCTTTTCGGTGAATGTTTCCAAATGACATTTAATGATGGTGAAACGATAAGTTTTACTTGTCAGTTAGCTGGTAATGAAACTAGAGAATGGTTTTCGACGATCAAAGAAGTAATCGATTTGAATATTACACATCAACCTTGGATTAAGAAACTTGCAGCTAGTTTGTAATAAAGAGAAGAGAACCCTGTTTCAATGAAACTTAATTAAATAAATTTGTACGTAATAAAAATAATTATTCTAATTTGATATATAAAAATATATGTTTTAATTTAATGCAACAAAATATAGTTGAATATATTATTGTTATTTATGTATTACAAAAACGATAGGTTAGTATGAAGAAAAAAATATGTAAAGTTTAGAAACTGTATTATAAATTCTTATTGAAATCAATTAGTCTTCTAGTAACTAGTTTCAAAAAGAAATTGATGGAATAAATAAATAAGTAAATAAAAATAAATAAATAAATAAAAAGGTGAACGAACTATAAGTCAAAAAAAAAAAAAACGAATAAAGTATTTAAAAAGAAGATATGAATATTTATTATTGAAATTGGTAAAAATGCTTATCATTTCTTGGTATTGCTAATATTACTATTACTATTGTTATTAGAATTAATATTATTTTGATTTTGATTTTGATTCATTTGATTCATTGGCATCATACCTGGCATTGGGAATGGTGGGAACCCACCAAACATAGGTAAAGGTGGAAACCCATGTGGTGGAGCTTGCATCATAGGTTGTTGTAACATAGGTTGTTGTAACATTGGTGTTTTAATAATATTTGATTTATTATTTGATTGTGGTAATATATCATTTGTGGGCATTGTTGTTTTAGTATCTAATTTACCTTGTTGTTGTAATTGTAATAATCCCATAAGAATCTTTCTACCATTATAAGTATCTCTTAAATTACCTTGTCTATGAACGTATTCTATCCAAGTTAGTTCATTAAATCCATAATTAAAATAATCACTTAAATTAGCACCAGGTTGTCTCCAAGGTTTTTCCTTTAATACTTCTGGATCAATTTGTGTTATTGGTTGACCATCAAATAAACCATCTTGATCTAAATCAATTGAACCAATATTATTAATATTACTCTTTAATTCTTCATTTTTAATTAATTTATCATTATCAATTTCATTAGCATCTTTAACATTATTTGAATCCACTGCAACACTAATGACATCACCGCCAGTTGCAGAAGTGGTTGTTGTAGTGGTAGTGGTAGTAGTGATTGCATTATTTTTAGAAGTTGAAATTGGTTGAATTGCAGATGCAATAGTGGCACCAGTAGTTAAATTAACAATTGAACGGAAATCTAAACGTGAAGTATCTGGACCTAAACTAATAATAAATATAATATCATCATCATCTTGTTCTTCCTCCACATCATCATCTTCTTCTTCTTCCACATTATTATTTTCTATATCATCTTCAACATTATCAGTTGTTGTAATTTTACCATTTTCTTCAATGGGGACCACGACTTCCTTAAGTTTATTCAACATATTATTATCCACATTTTGATCACTATCTAATTTAATCTTTTTATTTGAAATTTCAACATCATTTAATTCATCGATATTTCTCTTGTTAGAAACAGAATCAGTTTTATTTATTTGTTGGTTGTTGTTTGTTTCTTCATCTGAGCCATATAGGAATTTATCATCTTCGTCACTTGATTCCATAATTAAATTATATTAAAAAGTTATTAAAAAATAGTATGTAAATATTGTATGCTGTAGTAATAGAATGCCAATAATACAAATAATAAAAAATAATAAAAATAAAAATAAAAATAGAATGTAATTAGTTTCTATGCAAAAAAAATAGTATGTTATATGAATACAGAGATATGGTATACAGTTTATTATTATTATTAATTTATTTGTTTGTTTGTTTGTTTGTTGTACAATAAATAAATTACATTTTTTTAAATTTTGCTTTTGGAAAAACCGAAAAAAAAAACACCAAACCCTAATGATATTGAAAGCGGTTAACCCTAACGTACCCTAACTTTTTAAAACCCAAACCCTAATGCTTTCAAAAATTTCGGAATTTTTTTGCGCATTTTGACAAATCATTTGATACGAATGTCATGTTTTTTTTTGTTTTTGTGACATGTTTTTGTTTATTATGATATTTAAATTTTATATATTAATTTATTAAATATATATTTGCAAGTTTTATATAATTTTATACAATTATATTCTTGGGTTTGTTTTTCATATTTTTTAACGTACTTATTATTTGATTGGAGTAATGTAATGTTCCACTCCAAAATGTGATTTAATCTTAATAAAGCTAGGAAATATTTGGTGAATTGAAACAATAGTGAAGAAAAAAAAAATTAAAGGTTTTAAACTTTTATTTCTTTTTGGGTTTGATGTTTCAAATATCAGTATTTGCCCCCCTCTCCATAATTAAAAATAATAATAATAATTATTATTCATAGAAAAGATTAAAAATATGTCTTACTGAAACGATAAGAAATTTCTTGTAATCTAATTTTATCAAAATATTCTTGATCTTTAGTGTATCTCTTTAATTTTTCATTAATTTCAATAACAAATTGAACTTCTGGATCATTATTAGTAACCTTTAATACTTTCTCAGTAGTATGCTCATAATTATTGTTTATGTTGTTGTTGTTTATGTTGTTGTTGTTATTATAATCCATATTATTTTCTTCATCCAATGCAAACACTAAAAATGATTCATTATTTTTCTCAATAATAATTTCTTTATTGTAACCTGTTGAATAATTATCATCTTGAATAGTACATGCAGATAATTTTTTAATTGGTGAAATACTAGTTTCATCGGAGAAAATTGATGAATCAATTGATGAATTGCTTTGTAAATCGTTTTGTTCAACTATATGATCAGTGATATAATTAAACTGATTATCGAATTCTTCAATATTCATAATATCATTCCCATAATAAACGTTATCGTTATCATCAATAATATCGTCATCATAATAATAATCATCTTCACTTTCATCAATATTACTCTCTAGAGATTCATCATATTGAAATTCATTATTAATTTTTTGTAAATCTAATAATTCACTACTATTTAAAAAAGATAAAACGTCTTGTGTAAAACAATCTTGTTGTTGTAAAAATGAGTTATCATCTAAACATTCATCGAATAAAATTAATTTTTCATTTAATAAATTATTTTGATTATTTTGATTATTTTGAATATTATTTTTGCATTGAATATTATTTTTAATTGGTAATAAATGTTGTGGTATAGTATGAATTAAATCAGGTATTGCCTCCATTTCATTTGGTTGATGAATATTAATATGAGTATCATTATTAAAATAAAATTTATTTATTTCATCATTTGATTGATAATAATATGAATAACCAGTATTTGACATTAAATTATCGAATTGATCATTATTATTTGTAATATTTATATTATCGATATAATATTTTTTATCCTTTTTAGTCCAATTTTCCAAATTATCGAAATGTGTGGCATCCATTATAATTAAAAATAACTTAAACAAAAGTAAATTTATTTATTTATTATTGTTTTTCTTTTAAAAAAAAAAGGCAACCGAAAAACTAAGATAAAAACGCGGAACAGAGGGAAACTTTTAGAGAATTTCTTTTAGAAGGCAGTGATTGTAATTTTAACAATGACAATTCTGTTCCTTAATTGAGTAAATTAAGGTTGATGTACCCCAGATAAAAAAAAAAAGAGAATAAATAAATACCAAAAAAGTAATCTATTCAGTTGTGTAATTACTGAAGTTAGTAATTTTTAATAAATTAAATTGAATATGAAACAAGATTTAAACAATTAGTGAAAAACCTCAAATGGAGTGCACCTTTTATATAAATAATTGAAAAAAAAGTCAATTAAATTGTTAAATTTGATTTATTTGTAAATAGTGGAGATAATCAACAAAATTGACAGTAAGTAATTTAATTAATTATTCAATCATCCATTATTCAATTATTTCTTTTATTCAATTATTTATTCTAAAACAAGCCATTTTAAAAATAACTGTTGGAAATCCAACAATATTCCATCAATTAATAAATTTAAACTGTAATTGTTGTTCCCCTATCTTTTCCAATGTGATTTAATGGTGTTTAATTCACTTTACAATGTTTTATTGATTGTTTTTATCGCTAACAAATATTTGTTTATTAGCCAACAAATATTCCGGGAATACTTAATGGAGTAATCTAGATAATATTTTTGGAAGGGAAATAAATTATACCCGAAACTAAACAAAACGTCACGTTTACCCTTATTTTAACAATACATTCTCTATTGACACTACGGCAATTTAACCGCAAATCAATAAACATTCCTAGTTTTAAAACAAATTTTTTATTCAAATTGGGTAATTTCTAATTGAAAAAATTGAAATATCCTTAGATCAATTGACAAATTGGTACACAATTTCCATAAAGACACAAAATCTAATGATCAGAGAACCCAATTGGGGTAATCAGCGTTAAGAAGGCAATTTGTTTTGATCCCAATATAAACAAACAAGTAAATTACAATAACCAATTAAATTAAATTGTTTTAATAAATTTATTAATTGTATTGTGTTTTTTGTCCTTCGGAAATTCCGATAATTTAATTATTTGGGACACCCCTAATGTCCCTTATTTTATTTGTCTCTGGGTTTCCGCATGGGGAAATATAAATGTGTTTTACAGGCACCACCGTCTTGTTACATCATCGCACGCGTTAATAACGCGGCGTTAATGTTCCCAAATAGGTAAATTGTTAAAAATGTGGAGTTTTGGTGTTGCAATAAGAAAAGTTTCGGAATTAAGGAAATACACAAATAAATTATTTTTTTATTTATATTTTATTGATTTTTCTTTCATCTTAAACATAAAAATGCACATTATTTTTAACCCTTTTTTTAATCATTTTTAAAAATAACCAAAAAATAAATTCGGTTTAACGGAGTTTTACATTTTAAAAAAAATATTTTATTATTTTTTTTTTTTCTGGTCAAATTTACATATTAATACAAATGTATCATACTTTATTTTAAATAGGTGCAAAATTATTAGTGTAATGTTATTGAAATGCAATTACTGAAAAATTTGATTATAAAAACTCAATAATTGATATATTATTTCACACTAATATATACTTCTGTCTTTTATATAATTCATATAATTCACAATTTATATTCAAATCTTAAATTTAACAACTGAATATTACAATTCAATTAATTTTATAAATAATTATACAATACATCAAAACACGAATAATGCCATTGCAACAAAATAAAAAATCAAATCCAGTAATCAATTTAGTTGCGGGTGGTACCGCAGGTTTATTCGAAGCATTATGTTGTCATCCATTGGACACAATTAAAGTAAGAATGCAAATTTTTAAAAGACAAAAGGAATTAAATTTAAAACCACCTGGGTTTATAATCACTGGTAAATCAATTTATCAAAATGAAGGGTTTTTAGCATTATACAAAGGTTTAGGTGCTGTTGTCATTGGAATCATACCTAAAATGGCAATCAGATTCTCATCATATGAATTTTATAGACAATTATTAACAAATAAAGAAACAAATAATGTAACCACTGGGTCCACTTTCCTTGCAGGTGTAATGGCTGGTGTCACAGAATCAATTATGGTCGTTAATCCAATGGAAGTTGTGAAAATTAGATTACAAGCACAACATTTAAATCAACCAATTTTAAATTCAACTCTAGGTCCAATAAATTCACAAATTAAATATAATAATGCTATACACGCGGCATATACAATTGTGAAAGAAGAAGGGTTTGCTACTTTATATAAAGGTGTTTCATTGACAGCGGCAAGACAAGCAACAAATCAAGGTGCTAATTTTACAGTTTATTCACAATTAAAGGATTATTTATTGAAATATCATAATAAGGATTCATTACCCTCTTGGGAAACTTCTTGTATTGGTTTAATTTCAGGTGCAATTGGTCCATTTTCAAATGCTCCATTAGATACAATAAAGACAAGATTACAAAAGAGTGCTAATTTAAATAATTCAAAAAAAAAATTATCAAATTGGACACAAATTGTTATTATTGGTAAACAATTAATTAAAGAAGAAGGTTTTAGAGCTTTGTATAAAGGTATTACACCAAGAGTTATGAGAGTGGCTCCTGGTCAAGCGGTTACTTTCACTGTTTATGAATTTGTGAGGAAACATTTGGAAAATGTGGGGATTGGTGGTTCTAAAAATTCAAATGTTTCTAAAAAATTAAATTAAATTAAGTTTCCAATTAATTAATTCATTTCATTTTATAACAAATTGTATTGAAAAAAAATTTTAACTAATATTCTTTTTAGTGTCTCAATTTTTATTTTTTGTTTTAGCATTTTTTTAAAGCATTCCGTCTATAAAATTCTTATACATATTTTAAAAAAAATTATTCAATTCAATCAATTAATATTCTTAAAATTACAATTATAATGATTTGACTTATCTTCAAGATGTGAAATTTCAAATTTTCATATCAATTGAAAAAAAAGGAAAAAAAGGCAAAAAAAAAAGGAATTTGGGGGGAAATGAAACAAACAATATAAATTACATTAACTTTACAATAACTAACAACACCTACACAAGACTTACTTTACAAGTTAACCCCATTGATTATACTACAACTGGTAATTATACATTAAATTTTTTATCAACATATCATTCGATCAAATTTACCAAATTCAGCAACTGATAAGGATAACCATCGTCTCATTTTCCAAAAAGAGCAATTTTTTTAAACTTTTATCAATAATTTAAACTTTATTTTTAATTTTATTTTCCCCAGATACTGTCTGTTTTTTTAACGTCAAATATTATAAATTGTTATTGTTCAACTATTTTATTTTTGTTTTTTCCATTCTCGAACTGTTTTAATTTTCATTACTGGCTTGCCGCATTTCTTTCTGGTTGTTTTTTTTTTTTTTCAAGAAAGATTAATAGTTTTTGGAAACACTCAATTGAATTGAATTTATTGATAAATTGCAACTTACATTATACATATTCTTCTTCTTTAATCAAAAAAAAAAAAAAAGATTTTAAAAAAACATGACTGATAAAATTCCAAAAGTTTATAAATTATTATCCGATTTCAATATTCCAACAGTGGCTTTAGGTACTTACAATTTACCATCTCAAGAAGCCACTAAAATTGTAGAGAATGCCCTTAAAGAGGGTTATCGTCATTTTGATACAGCAGTACTTTACGAAAATGAATACGAAGTCGCTAAAGGTATTACAAATTTTTTGAACAAAAATTCAAGAGTGAAAAGAGATGATATTTTTTACACAACAAAATTATGGAATTCACAATTCGGTTATCGTAATGCAAAGATTGCCATTCAAGAATGTATTGATTGTATTGGTGAATTGGGTTATATTGATTTATTATTAATGCATTCACCAATTGGTGGTAAAAAAATTAGAATTGAAACTTGGAAGGCAATGCAAGAAGCTGTGGATGATGGTTTAGTGAAAAGTATTGGTGTATCAAATTTTGGTGAACAACATTTAAAAGATTTATTTAATTGGGATGGTTTAAAATATAAACCAGTGGTTAACCAAATTGAAATTTCACCTTGGTGTATGAGACAAAAATTAGCAGATTTTTGTAAAGATGAAGGTTTAGTGGTGGAAGCATACGCACCATTGACTCATGGGTATAAGACTCATGATCCAGAATTGGTTAAAATTGCAAATGAAGTTGGTAAAAATACTGGTCAAGTTTTAATTAGATGGTCATTACAACATGGTTACGTACCATTACCAAAGACAAAGACTATAAGTAGATTAGCACAAAATTTAGATGTTTATGATTTTGAATTAAGTGATGAACAAATGAAAAGATTGGATCATCCAGAGGCATATGAACCAACTGATTGGGAATGTACTAATGCACCATAATTTTTATTGATTCAATAAAAAAAAATAAGATTCGATTTAAAGTTGTTTTAATCATTATTTATTGGCTTTAAACAGTTTATTCTGATTGAAATTCACTGGTTTTAAAATATGTACATTGCATAATATACGTATTTGATATATAATTTTTTATTCTTCTTTTAATAAAATTCAAAAAAAAAAAGTTGTATTTTTTTTTTCATTTTACATAAGTTATAGATAGATTGTATATTATCGGATGGGAAGAATTACCCGAAATTACTTTTATTTTTTATGTGAAAACATTTTCACATAATGTACATTATTTTACAATTTCTTTATTTTTATCTTTACTATTTTTATTTCATATAAAGAATATATACATTTTTTACCCTTTTACATATTATATATACATCTCACATAATTGATTTATATCTAATTTTAAAGGAATTATAATCTGTGTTTAAAAGACAACTTAATCCGGAACTACATAATACAAAAAATATTTTTTGTAAACCCACAAACACACCAATTTATTTTGTTAACAGAAAAAATATTTTTACCATGGAACAACAATTACAATTCATTATCAAAATTAGATTAAACAATATGGAAATCTCCAACCAAGAAAATTTTGCTGCCTTAAACAACCGTGTCACTTTGGTTGAAAACCGTTCAGTTGACATGGAGAGCCGCGTTATCGACAATGAAAATCGTACCGTCGAAGTTGAAAACCGTACTGTGGACGTGGAAACCCGCACTGGTCACTTAGAGCATGATTCATCCGTCGAAAAGAGTGCTATTGAAAATGCATCTGTCAATGTTGCTCGTATTGATCAACGTGACAATGTTATGGCTGAAGAACTTAAAACAGTCGAAATTATTCAAGGCAAGACCGAAGCTACCATGGCCAATCTTGCTGCGAAACAAGAAGTGGTGAATTTGCAAGTAACTGAAGAAACCAACAAGATTAAAACCGCTATTAATGTCCTTGCTGACAGACAAGAGATTACTAAAGCTGATTTGGAAGCCGAAATTCAGGATGACAGACAAGAAGCAAAGGAAGCTTTCGACCAAGTTAAGTCTGACGCAGACACGGCCCTCAAGAGTGTTGAACAAGTTCGAAATGAGGCCGCTGAAGCCATTCGTCAAGTTCAAGGTCAAGCCAAAGTCGCCATTGAACAAGCCGTTAAAAAGGTTCAAACTGAAGCTACCGCCCGTGATGAATTATTATACCAAGCTATCCAGAAAATGAAAACCTCCTGGACTGAAGCAAACAAGGAAAATAACGCAGCTTTCGCTCAATTTGTTAAACAATATGCTGAAGATAGAGCAGAAGCACAGGCTGCAAGGGAAAATCAAAATTTCCAGCAACCAGACAACAAACCTATCAAGAATGAAACGGAGAAAGAGGAAGTTAATTATGCCTTTGAGCCTAAATTTTCCAATCCACGCATGGCAAAGTATGAAGCACAAGAGCACTTATCAGCCAAGATCACCGCCTTTTTCCCTGACTTAATTATGAATGGGAATAATGAAGGAATTGCTGATCTTCATTCTTCATTGAATGATGCCAAAATTCTCCCAACAGCTGAAATGGTTATTACAAAGATTAACACATTTGATAATCATCAAAAGTTAAAGGCAATTCAGTTTCTATTAGTGAGTAGAGGAGTTAAATTCGACGCCTGGGGTATTTTCTTAGCTCGTTGTTTGAGAGAGAACCTTGAAAACTTTACCCTTGTGAAGGAAACTCACTATCTTTCATGGCCTAAAGCAATTATGAAATTATTTAACAATTACGATTTCGAGAGAATGAATCGTAAAAGGATTTATGATTTCTGGCAAGTTACTCCTAATGATGGTGAACCATTACAGGATTTTCTTTACAGGTTATTAAGTGCCTCCAAGAAAGTAACTAAGGGAAACCAGTTTGATTCTATTTATTCCCATAATCTCAGAAGCTATTGGTCAGTTTTATAAGAACTGCCCTTTCCCTCCCCATCGTGCTCCTATTCACAAGATAGATGATTTCTTTACGTATATCGAGACTGAAATCCCACATGATATCGTTATTCAATTACCTCATACCCACTCAACTTCCGTACACGCCATCTCTTCCTCTGGAAAGAAAACTGCTGATATGTACCATTGTAAGAATTGTACCTGTTCAAAGTGTGCAGGTAACACATCCAATTTACTATCTGGTTTTTGTTTTAACTGTTCATGCCAATCCTGTGGAAAACATCGTACTAATTTTAGAAAGAGAAAGAATACTTTCAAACGTGACGTCAAAGTGAATGAAATTTCTGTTGAAGACCCTTCTGATGAATCTATGATTCCCGACACCGTTCTTGCTGGAATGGATATCGATTTTGAACAGATTCCACCATTACATCTGCAAGATATTGATGAAGTGGAAGTCAACATGGTTGAAGCGAGGCATTAGATCACCCCCCATTTCCCCATCATTATTGCTGGATACCGGCAGTGATGATAATTTTACCTATGATATCGTCTGGAAAAACTGTAAGTCTTTCTCGTGTGGTAATGTAACTATCACAGCTCTGAATACTAGAAAATGTCCTACGATTAAGGTATCGGGTGCTTTTGGCAATGCCATTCATACCAATACCCAAATTCAACTACAAATCAAATTGGGCAAATTCCAGCATACCACTTGGTTCTATTTATTAAAAGCTAATAGGTATAAAGTCATTTTAGGCAAACCACTTTTGAAGGATTTAAATTATTCCATCACACCAACTGGTGAATTCTTTAATATTGATAATCAACCCTTTTCGATATGTACCAATTCAAATGTCCATCATGGTAGTGAGATTTTTAAGATCACAGCCGCTGAATTGATGGATAATCTCAAGAAGAAGTTTCCTAAGGTTTTTGATGAAATAATCCACGCTGAAGTGAAGCATAATTACACGGCACATATCTCATTACAAGGTTTTCCATATGCCAAACCTAAAGCTTATTTTTCATCAGGAAGTAAACGTCTAGCCATTAAAAAATTTCTAAAGGAAGCACTAGATCAAAAGATTATTGAGAAAGCAAATCCAAAAGATATTATAGCAGTGGCACCAGTTTTTGCTATTCAAAGTCCAAATTCTTCTAAGGTTCGAATTGTTACCGATTTTCGTGAAATCAATAAATATATGCGATTCACACCGGGACCAATACCACCCACTGTCACTATTCTGTCAGAATTAGCTGGTAAATCTATCTTTTCATGTATAGATATTAAATCAGCCTATTTCCAATTACCGTTGACGGGAGATAAATTAGGGCTTATTACTGAATTTGGTATCTACAGATATTTACGTTTACCTTTTGGAGGTGTTTCAAGTCCTTATATATGGTCTAACTTCATTCTTAGTATTATTAATAAGATCAACATTCCATCAACCTCGGTAGTACGTTATTATTATGACGATCTAATTTTAGCATCCAGTGATGAAAAGGAACATGAAGAACTCCTGGTTAAAGTTTTTGAAGCTTTGGATCTCAATGGTCTGAACGTTTCAACAAATAAACTTCAGTTAGCAACGGATAAAATATCGTTTTTAGGATATCATATCTCTGCGAATAGAATTGAAATAGCTGAAGAAAAACGAGACACCATTATGAAGTGGAAAATCCCTAACACTAAGGATGGATTACTAAAATTTGCAGGGTTTGTAAATTTCTTACGACATTTTATTCCTAATACTAGCCAATTATTAAAACCATTTTATGACGCTACCACCCTTAAGGACATTTCTGAAGAGCTTTCGACATTGATGAACAAAAATTTTCAAATTATTAAAGATTTAATTACTAAATCATTGAAGCTTAAGATCTTTGATCCATCTCAACCCACCATTATTCATACAGATGCTAGTAAAACCGGAATGGGCTCAATTATTTTGCAACCTGAAACTGGAAGTGATGGAAAACAGAAATTATATCCAATTGCATTTTTTTCTGCTACCTTTACACCAACTCAGCAAGCTTATTCCACTCTTGAACGAGAATTGTTTAGCATTCTGAACACCTTAGAGAAAGCACATTTAATGCTCTCTCCTTCCATTACCATATTTACGGATAACCAGGGAATTATAAGCATTGGGAAATCTAACAGAGCCACCACGGCCCGACTTACCAAATACCTAGATCTTTTAAGTGTCTACCGTTTGAAATGGCATTACATCCAAGGTATTAAGAATGTGGCTGCTGATTATCTGAGCCGTTACGGTTACTCTGACGATTCATTTTTTGATCTTAAAAAATTGGAGAACACCGGTCAATTTGTCCAACTTCAAGTTTTAGAGGCAGAAACAGCAACTCCAATTAATATTTTTCCAACCAATTTAGGTGCAGATCAACCAAATATTGATCCTTCGTTATTTTCACCTCCTACCCAAGACAACCCAGAGGAACCTAGCACACTTATTTCAAGATCCACAACACCAATTCTATCAGAAACAACACCACCTTATAGTGAAATACCTCAAGATAGTCCATTAACCCAGTCTAGTGATAATTTAAATGAGATGAATGACCCAGCTGACCAAAATGGTGAAGAACAACCAACGGAAAATAATGCTAACCTTAATAATTACAATGATGATGATGACGATGACGATATTCAAGGTCCTACTACTCAAAATATACCGATCCCAGATAGATTAACATCACCACCCCCACCACCAAATGAACTTTTTCCAGAAAATGAAGGAAATCAATCAAATCAATTGCATTATGATACTGATTTTGATTCACCACCTTCTACGTTGCAACAGTCAGTACCTGACGATAGCACCCTGGTATACAATAACCCGACTGATTTAATTTGGACAGATATTATTGAACTAAAACGTATCCTTCTTGATCGTTTACCAATCACTCCAAAATTTGACAAGGTTCACCAATTTTTCACGATACAGCATAACGATTTATTCTTCATTGACAAGAAAAAACTACTCCATGTTATTTTAGACTCTGATTTTAAAGATAATTGTTTGAGAATTCATGCTAGTTACCATGCCACAACCAGAATATTACTATATATGATGGCAGAAGAAGGCTATTGGAATCCCAATGCAACCATCCTTGCTCAAGAGGTAGTACATCGGTGCCCTGACTGTGAAATGAGATCGATTTCGACTAATATCTCCACAGATTTAGAGTCATTCAATGATGTACCAATTTTTGATACATGGAACATGGATTTCAGTGGAACTTTAAGTGGTGATCCCAAATTCAAATATTTTTTAGTGGCTGTCGACTACACTTCGGGGTATGTGATACTCTTACCTTGCATCCAACAGACGTCTGATGTGGTACAGAAGATGATTATGATAATTTTTACCTATTTTGGTAAAATGAACAAGATGATTTCTGATAATGGCTCTCCTTTTGTAAGTGAACAAATACGAAAATTATTAGATAAGCTGAATATTCGATTTAATAACTCATCAGTTACGCACCCACAAGCCAATGGAAGAGCAGAGAATATGGTGAAGTGTACTAAAACTCTTTTGAAGAAGTACACTAATAATATGGATAACTGGGCAGAACACTTATATTGGGTTTCATCAACAATCAACTCCACACCACTGGTATACGGCCATTCCCCTTTTGAAATTGTTTTTGGTAAAAAACAATCTTTATTAAATCAAAGAACTGCTGAAATTTTAAAAGATTATTCAATTGATAATACTAATAATTTCGACTTGAACCATTATGAACAATTTTCACTTGCGATGTATGAAATGCACAAACTACCACGAATTAGGGAAACAGTAAATAGTAAGAGAAACCATATACGGGATCTTTTACAAAATAGTAACCAATCCAAAGGATTTAACCCACCATTTAGGAAAGGTGATTACGTTTTTTACAAAAGACGTAAGAAAAAGAAAACTGACCCCCACTATGACGGACCAATGAGAATTTTCCAAATTGTTGGCCCCAACACCTACAAGCTAATCAGCTTAAACGGTGTCATTCCAAAGGTCACCTATCATAGCAGTTATCTAAAAAGGGCATATTCTTATGACATGTCTTTAATTTTTACTGCTGCTGACCACACCAAACAATATGCTAGTCGACAGGATAAATACTTATTCAAGACTAGTGAAGATTTTCGATAATAGATCCATAATATTATTCCATTTCTTTTCAAATTGATTTCTAACAGTAAATATTTTTTTTAACTACCAGAAAATGAGAAAAGACTTAAAGGAAGAAGTATTAAGAATTAATTATCCAAAAACAACAACTAGAGAATCATTTATCCATGACCCAGCAAAGCTTTTGGTGAGGAAGTTCTTTGTATATTATCGGATGGGAAGAATTACCCGAAATTACTTTTATTTTTTATGTGAAAACATTTTCACATAATGTACATTATTTTACAATTTCTTTATTTTTATCTTTACTATTTTTATTTCATATAAAGAATATATACATTTTTTACCCTTTTACATATTATATATACATCTCACATAATTGATTTATATCTAATTTTAAAGGAATTATAATCTGTGTTTAAAAGACAACTTAATCCGGAACTACATAATACAAGATATCAAGCTCATCGCAAATTTTCTTTATTGAATAAAAGGAAACAAGATATCCATCACAAACCACTGCAAATATACCTAAAATGAATAACCAAAGGACGTATTATGAGATACTGAATGTTAAGACAGATGTAACCTCGGATGAATTAAGAAAAATTTATAAAAAATTATTACTCTCCACACACCCCGATAAACAATCTGAGGAAGATATCAATAATAACAATAATAATAAGAATAAGAATGATAATAAGAAGCAAATAACCATAGATGAAATTACAGAAGCGTATAAGACATTAAATGATCCTAAATTAAGATCAGAATATGATACGAAATTAATGAATGATGGTAAGAGGAAAGGTATTTATAATTTTGGTGAAGGTATAGATGAATTTTCGTTAGATACATTTGAGTTTAATGAATCTAATGAAGAGTATATTAGAGAGTGTCCACGTTGTCATGATCATGAAGGTTTTAAATTGACTGATGAATTGTTGGAAGATTTTGGTGTGGAATGTGATGGTACAGATGATGGTATGTTTCAAGTTGTTATTCAATGTACTGCTTGTAGTCTTTGGATTAAAGTCAATTTTTTCGCTGCTGATGATTATGAAGAATAAAAAAAAATATAATTGAATCAAATCAATTTGTTATAGAAGGATGTGGATATTATTAACATTTCCAGAGAGAAAAGAAAAAAGAAATATAGATTTTTTTTGAATTTAGAATTATTATAAAACTTGGCATATATACCCAAAAAATATATACGATTACAAAATATATTACATTACATTAAAAGTGTAGAATAGATAAAAGGAAAAGAATAAATAATACAATTACAAATTAGTCACATTGAAAAATTAACCAGTCATAAATTTATTTTTCCTTCTATTTTCATTTTCCTTTTCAGCTTCCACGATTGAAATGAAAGCCTTAGCGATTGCATCAATATCAGTCATTAATGAGACATGACCTGTATCAGAGGCCACTTTAGCCACAACAGGGAAACCTCTTCTCTCTGGTAATAACCATTTATAATGAACCACACCGTCACCTGGACCATAATAGAAATCATCATATTGACCATCTCTAATACCTTCAATACCATTAACTTTACAACCACGAATAGTGGGGACTTTATTACCATAGACTATTGCTAATGGTGGATATTCTTTATTTGGTCTATATTCTAAACTTTCTAAATATTCTTTTGTTTTCTTTAATGTTCTTTCTAAATATTCTAATGAGACATCATATGAAGTTTTAAATTCATCATCATTTTTCATTTCTACTTCTCTGTAAGCAACTTTAGTGTCAGTAACTTTTTTCACAATTGGTATATTGTTAACAAAAGTTTTTGTAGTCTTATTCAATGATTTGAAAGACATTGAACCAGGAATTTTTTTATTATTTTTCTTAGCTAATTTTTTTTCCTCTTCTCTTTTATCAATAATTGCCTTTCTCTTATCACTAACTAATGGTGAAAGACCTAATTTTTTCCAAACTTTCACATCAAAGAAATCAATATCGTATCTTTCCATTGTATTTTTATCAATAAAACAACGACCATCTTCTGGTAAGAAATGGAAACTTGATCTCATAAAGAAATTATTTTCTTTACTTAATAATGATTTATTATAAATAATTTCATCACCGAATCTAAAAGGACCAATAATATTTGGACATTGACTTGGTGAACCGACATAAATTAAACCTCTAATTAAATGAGTATATTCTTGAAGAACTTTATGTGCCACTAGACCACCCATTGAATGAGCAATGACATAAATACCTTTCTTTTCCTTTTGCTTTGAATAAATATTTTCTAAGAAATCTTTTAAATTTTCAGCACTAATTGCTAATGAAAGTCTCCAATCGTAACCAAAATCTCTAATATGTACCTTTGGATTTGATCCAATTTTTTTAATTAATTTTTTAGAGACATCTACTGGTCCCACATGAGTTAACATCCCACTAGAATGAATTTTCTTTTGTGTTGCAATTTCACCTTTAGTATCAGGGTTAATATATAAATCAGCATTAGTGAAATTAAACCCAGCTTTAATAGGTACCCAAATTTTTTCATTAGTACTTGTATAAACTAATTTGGAACCACGATACCCACCCATAATGACTACATCACCTTCTAATTCATTCCAAATTGAATCCAATCTTTTACAAAAATAACCATCTTGTGTCATTGTTGTCGCATCAACACTAGCTTGTTTCAATGAATGTTTTAAATCATCCAAACCAAAAACTTTCTTAACAGCTTCATTTCTACTTCCTGACGCACCTTGTAAATCATGATAAACAATTAATTCTTCTAATGAATTAATTGAATCACTTCTTTTCAATTTATCTTTAATTTTACAAACATTTTCCTCCTTTAATTTCATTGTCTTAAATTGATTAATTGGTGACACATCCACATTTTCATTATTATTTGTACCCAATGGTAATGAAAATGCGAAAACTTTATGATCCTTATTGAAACCTTTATAATTTTTCAATTCATTTGTATCAAAATCATCTTCATCCTCTAAGGATATATAATGTGTAGTCTTTTGTTTCTTAGTGGCGATATTAGAACCACCAATAATTTGATTTGCTTGCTCCATTTTCTCGAACGTATGTTGCGTTTCGATACCTTTGTACTCGAATGTGGGCTCCTTGGTGTCTAATTGGATTATACTTTCTGTGTCAGTGGGAGAAAGTGCGGATGGTTGATCCTCTGTGGCGGTAACTTCGATAAAATCATGCTTTTCTTCAATGAAGTTGGGCATGGGATATTCTTTTCTTTCCACTAGCATACTTAATTGATTAATTGATTGATTATTGTTGTGTTGTGTTGTGTTATGTTCAATTGTTGTTTGTTGGAAGAGAGAGAATGTTAACTTTATTAGATTCTTTTGAAATATTTATATTTATAGTTGTTATCATGGTGTTGTGATAAAATCCCTTGAAATCTGGAATAGGAGTAAGGGACTGTCAGTTACCAGAAAGAGTAAAAGCGTTGGCGGGGGGAGCAGAAAGTGTGAAAAGTCTTGTTGAGAGGAATTGTTGGCATGAGATAGAGGGGCAGTGGATAGGGGTAGCGGTGTTGGTGTGGTTAGGGGAGTGATGCAGTGTCCTGGGGGTGGGGCACAGACAACGCTGGAGGGGCGGTGGGTGTGCGTATCTCCGTGTGTCCCGATGGGGCAATGCATCTTGTATGCCGGATTGGGTAATGTTATTGATGAGTATCCTCACTTGTTGTGTTCGAGTGTTGTTCGAGTGTTTATGGCACTCCATCAATACATTGTCATAGCATCACAATACATTCTTTAATACACATTTGAGATTTGTTAGTAACAATAACTATTGTATTGTCATCATCTAGTATTGAATTCTCATTTTTCAAACAATATTATATTTTTCAAAAATTAAGGTAATTAAAATTTAAATTACTTCATATTAACAAAATTTGCAAACATACACACACAATCACAAATGAACAAAGAATTAACCGCAGTAATACCACTGGAATCGAATCCAGAAGTGTTTAACAATTTCGCTTACAAATTGGGTCTCTCTAAGGAATACAGTTTTACAGATATTTACTCTATTGATGATAAGGAAATAATGCAATTTATACCAAGACCCATTGAGGCAATTATATTATTATTCCCCATCCAAAAAGAAAAACCATCAATTAATACAAATAACGATAACAATACAAAAAATCCAATTTGGTTAAAACAAAATTTTCAAAATGCTTGTGGTTTGTATGCCCTTTTACATATCTTGGTAAATGAAAGACATCTATTAGAGGATAATTCATTATTAGTAGAATATTTAAAGGATGATTCTAATTTTACACAATTAAATAAATTTATTGTTTTATTTACTAATAAATATAATAATGAATTTAAGGAAAATTCTGGTCAATCAGTGGCACCATTACCAGATGATTCAAGTATTGAATTCCATTTCATTACTTTTATTCATTTTAATAAAAAATTATGGGAATTGGATGGAAGATCAACAGAGGAAAAACCATTGTATCTTGGTGATTTACAGGATGATGATGATAATAATAACGATTTATTGAATCAAGATATTATCTTAAATAGAATTAAATCTTATATGAATAATGTTAATGATCCAAATGATAAATTAAATTTCTCTTTATTAGGTTTAACTAAATCTTTAGATTGATTAATTAATTCCTTTTGTTGTTGTTTTTTTATGAAAAATTATATATATTTTATTAATGCTCATTCTTTTTTTCTAATATATATTTACATGATTCGTTTATCTATATTGAAAATAACCCCTATTCATAATTTGTCATAGATATAAATCCACCATTTGTCATATCTCTAGAGTGTCTAGAAAAATAATCAAAATCAATAGAAACAGCATTACTCAATAATATCGCTCTTTGATTTAAATTTAATACTTTATCACTCAGCATATCTTTTCCATAAATATTATTAAAACTCTTTCTTGAATCAAATCGTATTATATAAACACCTGTATCAGTAAACATCTCTCTACCAAGACCAACCCAATTACGTTCTACACTACCAATTATTTTACCTTCCGCATCCTTAACATTAAATTCAAATGATAAAAATGGTGAATCAATTTCACCAAATTGAATTAATTCATTAGGTCCCTTATTCGATTCAGTACAAAATAATTCATATTTACGTCTCCAGGGATGCCATTTCTGTACACTAGAACCAACAAGATGGTCCCTCTTATCATCAATTTCATTCCAACAATTCAAAGTAGAATTTATAATTGAAAAATTTCTTTGTAATTTGAAAAGATAATTGTTCTCAGAATCAAAAATATCAACAATAAATGGTCTATGTAATTTGGTCATTTGTCTTAGTAACATAGTACTCAAAGATCTTTCTCTCTCTAATAAGTATCCTAATGTTTCACCTTGTGGATTACGAATAATATATTTATTTCTTTGCTCGAAACCAAATAATAATTGACCAAATTCAATTTGTCTCTCCATTATTATGTTGGGGGTCGTTAGGATTCTCTTGATGGATTGGAATTTCGATAAGGTGATGTGACTCATTATATCATTAATCTTCTCGTTTTTATTGTTGTTGTTGTTGTTGTTGTTTTTTGGTTATGTTATTTGTCTTATTAGATGTATTCTTATTTTTATTTAGTAAAAATTAAAAAAAAAAAGAATTGTATTATATCTTACGAATCAACAAGATTTAATGTTTTAGTTGTTTTATGTGAATGTGGTGGTGTGTGTATTTTTATTTAAGTATATTTCATGTATCCCACTACCAGAGAATCTTTTTAGTTCAGAAAATTAGGTTTTATTAATTTATATTTGCCCCATTTTGAAAAAATTTGATAGAAATAAATTTAAGTAATTAATATCATGTTTTATCCATTTTTGAAACTATTCAACAGTAAAAGTTAATAAAATACCTTTGAAACATCAATCTAAGCTCAAAGTATTATTAGAATAAGTTGAAAATTGTTAATTAAAAAAAATTATAATCTTACTAAAAATTCAATTTTAAAGAAAGAGTCGCTCCTAAGTTTGAAACTTTTGTTAACCCTGGAAATATACTGTTAGATTTCTTTAAAAACAACATTCACCTGAGCTTTGATTTTTGTGGAATTGTAAATTTGTTTTTTCTAACCCACTCATCTTTTGGCCTTAAATTTAATGTTTTCAATAATTTTTTTATATATTTTCAAATAAATTATAAACTCTTAAAGATATCTAATAGTAAACAATAGAATATCAGTCAAATTATGAATATGTGTAACATAAAATTAAAAATTTAAATTTTTTTTTTTAATGGAAAGTCATTTATTCGTAATTCACTTTAAAAATATTTTTCAAAAAACATTTTTCAAGTATATTTCTTTTGTAAATATTGGTAAACTGCAAAGTTACTTCCCTATATCCTACAAGGCAACTAATAACTTGCATTAATTTATTCCAAACCACATTTTTTGCTCAATATAAAAACCACCACAAACAATTTTAAACAAAATGGGAGTTTGGCCGAGTGGTTTAAGGCGTCAGATTTAGGTGATTATTGCTTAAATACTCTGATATCTTCGGATGCGCGGGTTCGAATCCCACAGCTCTCATTATATTTTAATTTTTGTCCTCATTTCTCTTTGACATTTTTTTTTTACAATTCTTTTTGACAATTTCCTTTCTATTTACATTATTCAAATAATTTTAATTCACTGTAGACTCATATCTACTCATCTTATAGGCTCCTTTGGATGAATCTAAATTGTATAGTATTTTAAGCAAATTGAATTAAAAAAAAAAAAAAAAAAAAAAATTGTAATTCGAACTAAATCAACTTAATTATAAAGGATAAAAATTCAAATGATCTATAGAAGTATACTCAGAAGACAAATACATACAGTACCAAAATTAATTAATATTGAAAAATTAACACAAAATGGTATACCTAATATCTTAAGTCCGAATGGTTTTGATATTGTTTGGAATCAATATCAAAAATATTTATGTAATAAATTGACCCTTTTAACCGCTGGTACATATTTAGAATCATATTTACCCTTCCATATAATAATGAATACCGCTAAGATTAAATACAATACTAATATTTTTAATGTTGCATCTGCTTTACATAATAATCATCTTTTCATTGAGAATATAATACCTAAAAATTTGCCAGGGAATGATGTCGGGAGATCTAATGAACCAAGTTCACAGATATTGAGCAGGATTGAAAAATCATTTGAATTAAATTGGGATGAATTGAAAAATGATATTGTGATAAATCAATTGAATAATAACTTAGTGGGTCAAGGTTGGTTATTTATTGTAGAGGATGCTGAAAAAAAATTTAAGTTAATGTTTATACAGAATAATGGTACACCATATTACCCACCAAAGAATCAAACAGTGGATATGAATAATATGATCTCTAAGAATGAATATCAAGATTTGATAAAATTAAGATGGAAATTACAGAATAATGTTAATGTGAAAGATTGGTGTATGCCCATCATTTGTATTAATCTATGTGATCAAGCATATCTACACGATTATGGTGTGAAAGGTCGTTCAGAATATTTAATGAATTGTTTAAATAATTTGAATTGGGATGTTATTAATAATAGATTGTATAATAGTAAAGAGTATATCATGTAAATAAATAAATAAATAAATAAGAAAAATGCAAATATTCTATTATATAATTTCTTATGAAATAATTTTCACGGCAACATAATTATCAATATTTGAATTACTAGTTAAATTATTATCATCATCAATACCATAATCAATATCTTTCAACATAGTAGCTTTCCCCAATTTAACCAATTTATTTAAGACATTAAATAATAATTCTTCGGGCATTAAATGAAATTTTTCTGTTTTATAATTATTAATCAATTCATAAAATGTAATAATTTTATTAAATTGACCATTTTCCTCTACCCAATTCAAAATTATATTACACCAATTATCTAATGAGTTCCAAAGTATATAAAATTCTAAAACATCAATATTATCCATTGTCTTCTTTGCAATTGGTATATTAATATTAACATTTGTATTGAAAAGGTAAGTGGGTAATGAATTTTTCACTATCATTAATTGATTATTCTTGTACATATGATATATGATATCATTGGCCAAATCTTGTGATACTGATCTATTAATTGAATTATTATTAAATAAATTAATTTCATTAATGGAATAATTATCGTTATTTAGTTTCAATTGTCCTGATTTGTTTATTATCCAAGCGTTTAATTCTTTGGCGTTATTTAATATAATGTTTGACCATGTTTGTAATTGTCTTTCTCTTATTGTTAAATTTGGTTGTTTTGTATATAATGGTGGGAAATTATAGATTGGTGGTAATGTTAATGGTAAATCTGTTGTGTTTCCGTCGTTGGTAGTATTGTTGTTGTTCATTGTGAGGATTGGAATATATTTATAATGAGATGGGGTGATTGTAGTTGAGTATTTTATTGATGACGATTATATCTAAATCTAATATCCAATCAATGAAAAATTGTAGATTTAAAGAAAATAGAAAATCAATAAAATTGGATAGAATTGAGAGATATAATAAAATTCAATTAGAATAATAATTGATTAGTTTTCGTTAGTTGTTATAAACAGGATAGCGGAAAATATATATATAAGTATATAAGTATATATGATGGATAGATATACAATCTCTTTTTTTATTGTAAATTGTATTAGTATAATTATAATCATAATATACTATACTATAGCATATTATAATTTAACATTATATTTTCAATCAGAAGCAACACCAATAACACCACAAGCATTTCTACCACCAGCATTACCAGTCTTTAAAGATTCTTCATTACCACCAGTACCTAAATCATCTTCACCAGCATGAATCACAACGGCTCTACCAATAATGGAAGTTGGACCAATCAATTTAATTAAATTATCCTTTAATTCACCCTTAGCGACACCATTTGCATCAGTGGTAACATTACCCATATCACCCACATGTCTATCTTCAGAATTTGGTGAACCATGAGTCTTACTGAATGGATTGAAATGTGGACCAGCAGTGACACAACCATTACTTAAATCCCCCCATTGATGAACATGGAAACCTCTCTTTGCGTTTGGATCGTTACCAGCAATTTCCCAAGAGATATATGTTGGTTCATTTTCAGATTTTTGTTCAAAATTAACGATACCAGAGACTTTTTCACCCTTTAAGATTGCAACAGCTTTAACCATTTTGTGTGTTTGTGTGTGTGTGTGTGTGCGTTTACTATTATTAATGTAATATAATTGAAATTATAAAACTACAGTTTATATTGAAAGAATAATTAATTTATTAAGAATATTTAAATTGTATAAATTTATATAAATGTGTTCAATGCACTGACCAACCCCTTGATATCGTGCACAACGATCACATCGGCCGATTACCGATTCGCGGTTTCCAAAATATTAATAAGCGAGAAAAACACACAAGAAAAACGCGTTAACTCCGGTCCCGTTGTCTCTTTCCACGGCGGCAATTACAGAAATTACTGTTTTTTCACACAGTGTGTTGTGCAAATATGGTGGATTGTTTCTTGTTGTAGTCGTTTATTATGGAGTTGGTCTTTTTGTCTGTCAAAGGGGTGCGTCTGGGCACGTTTTGCTCGGTGTGTTGGTGTTTGGCAGGGTTGGTTTCCTCGGTTTCGTCCTCGAGAAACTCGTCGTGGTTATTGGCAAAATATTCACTTATCTTGGAATTGTCAGTATTGCTTGTATTGTGATATGTGTAATTGTTATTGGATTGTGAATTGCTTGATTTATCTTTGGGGGTGTCACAAATTGAATCGTATTTGTTGTGTGGTTTCTTGACGTTTGTGCTGGAGATTATATCGATATCTTGCTCGTCATCATCTTCTTCAGGTTCTTCGTCATATTGTTCTTCTTCGTCATCGATATCATTAGGGACATATTTTTGTTGATATTCCACTTCTTGTCTCTTCATAAAATTTAATTTAATATCATCGATATTACTTAATACATTATCTAATAAATTCGCATTACAAACAATTTTCCTTAAATCATATTCCTTATGATTTATTCTACTGGCACGTGTATAATTTGTTAATTTATCTCTAACAATATTTGCAAATTGATATTGTTCTTGTAATATTTCAAATGGATAATTTGGCATCTTGTATAGGTTTGTGTTATTATAAATTAATGAAAAATTTTTTAAAGGATATAAGAATATGTTATAATTTAGTATTATTATATGCGGTGTAATTTTTTTTTGGTTAAGTTATGTACTTTCTCAAAGTTATATTGAATATAATAGAAAAGGAGTAATTTAAAAATAATTTCGTTAAACAATTTAATTTATATATAATTATTGCTTTTCTTTTTTGACCATTATCAGTATCGAATTTTTTTTTTTCCACTCACTTTAACAAAGTTACAACAATTAGAATTTTAAATTACATAGAAACTTAACAGAAAAAAATTAAAGTTTAACATTCTATAGATAACTATAATTAGTTATTACTAATCTGGGAAACTACTCTATTTTAATTAAATTTAATTTACTACGTGTAAATTACAGCAACCGTGAATTAACAAACAATTTATCACAAAAGGATTACCCAAAACAGAAACAATTACGTGAACAAACAAAAGAATAAATATATTCCCACAGAAAACACCGTAGTGTCAAGGCAATATTTATCGGTGAATTAAATAACAAGGAAAACAATTACCACTCCCTGTCTTTCTTCTAGAAGTAACTAATTTAATTTTACATGTGTTATTCTTTACAGAAGATTATCCGTAGAGAAAATGAAAGACAAGATTCCTGGTTTCCTGAACGGGAAATCACTGAAGTTTCTTGAAAAACAAATCGTAAATGCGTTTCCAAAAGGAGTAATTTTTTAGCGTTTCATGTAATATTTCAAAGAAATGTATTGTTCGCGGTACAAGATTCTATTGTTTGGGGAAACAATACAAAAAAACGGATTTTCAATAAAAGTAAACTGTAATTTGTACGGGGGTTTCTATTGGTTAATTGTTTGCTTTGAGGGAAAGTTAATTGAGTTTCTATTAATTCTTAAATTCTTGTTGTTGGAAATTGTTTGAGTGTTACATTTCATTTGTTTTTTCATGTACTGAGATTTCCATGTGCGTTAGTTTGATTATTTAAAAAAATTAATATTCGCTCGTTATTCTACGGAAGTTTTGGAAATTTAAGTTTTAACGTTCTTTTTCCTTTAAATAAATATGATGATTTGTACGTGGGTTTTAGTATAGGTGGGTGAAAGAGGGATGGTTAATGGAAATTTGAACAATTTTTTTTCTAATCTAACATTATTGTTCGACTTTGCTTTTTGATTGCTTAATTTCTTTTTTCGATTGTTTAAGATTTAGCTTTAATTTAATAACTTCTTTCCTTTAACTACTTATTTCATTGTTATCCGTTAGGACTTGTTTATATACATAAATAATGTCCACTTAATTATTAATGAATATGCTAATGCTAAGATCAAATACGAGTTGTTCAATATTAAAATTGACAATAACATTAAAGAAATAACCCTAAAGCAATAAGATCAAAAAATTATCAGTATTCATAGAATATTCCAAAGAATACCAACCCAATATAATAAAAGTTTGGATTTTCTTTTTTCACATTCTTTAAAACAACCACATTTTATTGTCTTCTATAAACCATTCCAATTTAAGTGACAAAAATTTTTAAGATTTTGAAATTCTTTCTTTTTATTTCAACCATTTTATAATATATTCACCAAAACAAATCATAAGATTTTGTACTCCTCGTTTTCTTACTTTAACAATACCGATATTTTACATGCTACTAATTTAATTGTCTTTATTATATCGTAATTAAATTGGTTTTTTACTACTATAAACTACACCCAAACATCTTTTAATTCGTTTTCTTCCTTTTTTTTAAGAAAATTAATTATTATCTACTACAATTAATTAAACTACAATATTTTAATTATTTAATTAATTATTAACTTTATACTTTATCCCATTTTCTTCCATTAGGGATTATCACATTTCTTTTTTTGCATTTTATCATTTCTGACCTATACATTATCTCGAAAAAAAAAATGATTCTTCTTAAAAATTTAACGATAAGGACAAATAATATTTTAGGTTCAAAACAATTATATTCATTACTTAAATTTAATAAGGGTTCAAATTTGGTAACTAAAAGATTGAACCATACAATAAATAACACTAACGAGAATGATACGACGCATTTAAATGAAGATGCATGGAATAACATCTACGAAAATAATGAATTTGTAAATAAGGATAATAATACATTTAATGAACTTGATGATAATACAATAAATGAAATAAGAACAAATTTAAATAAATTAAAATTAGAAATAAAACAAAATAATGAGATAACCAAAAATAATGATTTTTTAAAGGAACTTAAAAAGATTAATAATGAAACAACATGGACCCCAACACAAGAACAAATAGAAGAAATTAATAAATTAAAGGATAAACCTATCCCACAAAGATTTGACCCCATATTACAACATATTACAAACATGATAATGCGTAACGGTAAGAAACAAAAGGCAGAAAAAATATTAAATAGAGCATTATATTTAGTGTATTGTAAGACAAAATTAGATCCCGTAAAATTATTAAAGGATTCATTAATTAAATTAGCACCATTAATGATAACGAGAACATTCCGTACGGGTATTGCTAAGGCTTCTACTATTCCTGTACCTTTAAGGGAAAGACAAAGGAATAGAATGGCTTGGAATTGGATTGTAGAGAGTGCTAATAAGAGAGTCTCAAGTGATTTTGCTGTAAGATTGGCAGAGGAATTACTTTCTATTCATAAGGGTGATAGTAATTGTTTTGATAAAAAATATCAAATTCAAAAGACTGCTATTGCTAATAGAGCTTATATTAAAGTTAAATAACTTATTTAGACAAATAATCATTTCTCACGTATACAGGACTTGTAGATATTTACATATAAACATTTTACTAATAAAATATTCATTTTCAACTTTCTTTAACATTTTCAAGATATATCTCTATGTCTACTTTCTAGATATAATTCAACTGTTTCAATCATATGCAATTAATATCTCCAATTTGTTACATTATATTTGAAAAGACCCTTGCTCTTTAATTTTCAACCACTATGTAATTACGAATTGCATAAACTACAAGGAAGAGCCAATATACACAACTCACCAACTTGTCTGCACCCAATACATCCACTTTGCACCTCTATCACAACTGCAAACAACTGTAAAGTTGCTCTAATTGTCTCCGACACCTTCATAACGAATTTCCCTTATAGGCAATCCAAGTTGTCATTTCAATGTTTTTCATTTACCCAAAACGGAAAATCCAAATATTTGTATTTCCCTTTTCGCAAATTTTATTCATTTGAAAATTTGACGGCGATGAGATTATTTTTTATCTTATCTGGTATCTTTGCCAAATGTCTATATATTGGAGATCACATTATCCAATTTTCTTCTTACTTATTTGTATGTTTTCAAATTAGTAATTTTTTGTCTTTAAGTAAATTTTAGTTGATTAATTTGGTTTTGTGAGTATCATTCGCCCTTTATTTACAATACATTTTTGAAACATAATAGGGAAAGAGATAGAGAAAAAATAAGATATTTCAACTAATCACTATATAAAACATTTCCTTATTTCTAACAAAAAACATCTATACAATTTCAATATAAGGAAAACAAAAGACTTATTGTAAAACTTTATTGTCGTTGTTGCTTTTAAAAGATAAAAAAATGTCAACAATTAAATTTAAAACACCTATAGGGAAGGAAGAATACGATTTATACAAACGTTATTTCCGTTCATTAGACAGAGAAAGATGCAAAATCGTCACCGCCGAAAATGTCAAACCATTCATGGAACAAAGTGGATTATCTGGTATGGTCCTAGGTAAAATTTGGTCCCTAGTGGATTTGCAAGGTAATGGGTTCTTAAATTTTAAAGAATTCGCCGCAATGGTTAGAATATTATCCAATTCAATTAATTATGGTATTATCGATCCAGAAAATATAAACAGAATTAATTCTGAATTGATTGATATAGTACCAAATCCAATTTTTGATTTTATTATCACTGAAAGGAAGAAAATTAAATCACCCAAATTACCATTATTAACAGCAAATGATATAAACAGATTTGGTCAATTGTTTGATAGAACCACTAATAATGCTACAATTTTGGCTGGTGATCGTGCTAGAAGTATATTTATGAAGGCTAAATTATCTACCGAGACTTTAGGTGATATTTGGTCATTAGTGGATAGAGAACAAACTGGTTCTTTAACTAAAGTTGAATTCACAGTGGCTATGCATTTAATTGGGTTATGTATTGCTAAAAATGAATTAATGGAACCAGTACCAAAGAGAATTTCAAAAAAATTATGGGAATCTGCTGGTTTAAAGATTTCATCTAATAGAAGTACTACTTCTCTATCATCATTTTCATCTTCAGCATCATCTTCCCGCTCACCATCAATGACTTCATTATCTAGAAGATCTTCACGTAATTCTAACAGATCATCAAATCCATCATCAAGACGTTCTTCAAGAATTCTTTCCTCTTCTTTACAAATTACACCCACTTATCAAACTGATTCGCCAGTGATTACAAGAACTTTAAGTGGGTCATCACTTTCACCAGATTTGAAGAAAGACGCTGAACCAGTGTTTAAACCATTGGATGATACTACTTCACCATGGATAATTACATTAGATGCCACAAGACAATATTACAAAATATTTCAAGAAATGGATAAAGAAAATGCTAGTCAATTGGGTCCACATACTTTAGTACCATTCTTTATGAAATCGGGTCTCACTAGAGATATGTTAGCAAATATTTGGGATTTATCAGATAAGGATAAATCTGGGTTTTTAACCGTATCAGAATTTATAGTGGCAACATTCTTAATAAATTATGTGAAAAGTATGCGTGGTTCATTACCTCAAAGAATTTATCCAGAATTATTAACCTCTTTAGAGAATAACTTAAATATTATTGAAAATAAACATGTTATTAATAAGATTGAAGAAGGGGAGGAACCAATTCAACCAACTTTAACTGATTCTAGTATACAAAATCTTGTCTCTATGGAATCACCGAATCTTGGTTTAGGTTTACAAATAACACAAACTATGGAATCTGCAATGGATAGTCCCTTGCAGACAAATGAATCAATTAAGAAAGATGAAAAACTTGCTGGCGAAGGTAAACATGTGGAAAATATTGGTAAGAAGGAAAACGATGAACAAGTTAAAAAGCAAATTGCTGAAACTAAAGATATTGTGTCTGGTCTTCAAACTGAAATTACCGAGAGTAACAATAAGATTGAAAAACAAAGGTTTGAAGTAGATAACGTTCAATCAGAATTAGATGAAATATTAAAGAAAAAGAATGAATTAGAAAGTGAATTGACTAATTGTAAAAAAATTGAAAATGAATTATTTGATAAATTAACTAATGTAAATAATTCAACTCAAGAGAATAATAATTTAATTGAAAAATTAGAAATGAAAATATTAGAGTCTAAAAAAATTGCTGTTCAATTTAATCAGAAAATGACTATCGCTGAAGGTAACTATCACGCCAGTGAATCTAGATTACATAGTTTAGAATTGGAATTACAAGAAGTTAATGCCTCTAATGAAGAAATTGAGAAGGAAATCAACAATATTCAATCATTAACTGGTAATTTGGAGTTAAAATTATCTAATAAACAAGATGAACTTCAAATATACAAGGATCAATTTGATCAAAAGAAAGATTTGCTTGAGGCAAAAAAGTTAAATATGGATTCATTAAAGGAACAAATTGATAATATTGATGAAAAATTAAATGAACATGTTGATAAGAAACATATTGAATAGAAAAACAATTAAATAAAAATTGAAAGACGATAGTTGCTTTCTTTAAGATACATACAAATGTAATATACACGACAATTAATAAACTGGATAAATATATAAAAACATAAATAAATACATAATTAATAATTAATACAATAAAATGGTTTTCGTTAAAACGGTATAATATAAATCTTCATTAGAATGGAATATATAAGAAATTAGATTGGAAATTAAGATACTTTAAACAATTATTTAATTAGAATTTTGTAATTCTTCAATAATTAATTTATTTAAATCTTCCTTTATTTCAGCATTCGGTGGATTTAATATTTCTTGACCCAAAAATTCGTCATACATAGCTTGAGTCTCTTGTAAATCATTACCGATAGTTTCTTCTAGTTGTTTAATTTCGTCCATTAAATCATTATTCATACTGATTACTTTATTCAATCTCAAATCTATTTCCTTTATTTGTCTTACTCTCAATGTATGAGCATTACAATCTAATAATTTATCAGTTGTCAAATTATTAATAAGTATCTTATCAGAATCTTGATTAAGTAACATATTATCATTTTCCTCATCTATGATTTCATTATCGTTATACTTCGATTCAGCAATAAATATTAATTCATCTAATTTATCTAATTTTTCCTTAACATTACAATCAGTCAAAATTGTTTCAAATTCCTTTTCACTTAATTTCTTCCAAATATCCAATATTTGTTCTTGACATACTTTTATTTGTCTTTCACCTTCTGGAAATTTTAAATAATTGGGGAAACAAGAACTAAATTTCTCCCAATTTGCTAGTTTATTCAAACTTTGCCCCAGGGCACGATCAAATACTTGTTCTAATCTTATGTATCTAATTTTGGGTATCTCCTTAGTATGTGTGGTACCTGTATCTGTTCCTGGACTTGTCATATCTCTATTTTTATTTATTATTAAGTTACTTATTTATATTA
Organism: Grigorovia jiainica (nom. inval.); assembly: GCA_030571715.1. Classification (NCBI taxonomy): domain Eukaryota; kingdom Fungi; phylum Ascomycota; class Saccharomycetes; order Saccharomycetales; family Saccharomycetaceae; genus Grigorovia; species Grigorovia jiainica (nom. inval.). The sequence continues at coordinate 22,222 of JAJLYE010000007.1, read as the reverse complement.
TTAACAATTTACAAGTTTTTGTTTACGAATCTGCATGTGAAAACATTAATTTTTTTTTTTTTCATTCGAAAAATTATAAGCTCATCGAATTTCATTAAATATTGTAAAACAGTAAATGAAAAATTTATTAAATGCGCAAAGATTACTCCAACTGTACCAATATCATCCATGTTTGAAAGATATTTGGTATATGGTTGCAGCTACTACTTTTTCAGTGGCAAATCAACCTCAAGAAATACCTAAATTATACCATTATGCACTTCTTTTACAAAATGAAAATGCAGATAAATATTATATGACCTTAGCACATAAGGCCATTGAATTATTGAATTATGAACCACAAGAAGCGATGAAGAATTTGAATGAGTTATATAAGAGCCCCAATGATGGTCAAAAATTGATCACCGCAAAATTAAGAGAAGCTTTATTGAAATCTGGTCCATTAGGTGGGTTACCTCGTGCGATTAATGCATTACAAATATTGAAACAGTACACTCCAGATAGTTTACTTCCGAAAGTGGATAATATTGATGTATGGGAGGCCTCTATGAATGATGGAATGCCTACATTGAATTCCATTAGACAACCAGTACGTAATGAAAAGGAACAAATTGATGTGATACATCGTGGATTAAATCAATGGAATTCTATTTATAATAAAGTTTCAAATCGTGTGGTAAATAATTTAAATTCATCTAATCCAGATTTATGGTATTACACTTTAGTACATTGTTATGGTCCATTATTTTCATTTAATAAAATTTTAAGTGTACCAGAGACAAGTACTGTAGTAATCAGTTCATTAATACCACAAGATGTTAATCCACAATTAAAGGGTCATTTAAGAGGTGCACTAAATGTTGGTTGTTCTTTTGAAACTATTGAAGCCGTGAGAACATTATCTATATTGGTATCTGAATGGTCCGGAGTTACTTGGAGAGATGGTATTGTTAAATTAAAACCATTGAAAAAATTAACCACAAAGAGATTTTAATTATTAATATTCAATTATTAAATTATAATATTATCAATTAATTTTTGTATATATTTACATTTATTTATCATTTATTATTTACTATATAATCCATTACTGCATTTAAGACTTTAAAAAGTATTCCATTTTTTTTGTTACTTTTCATTTTTATCTCTTACTAAATATATTTAAAGTCGATAGTACATTTTTAGTAGTGTTTATTAATGTATTGTCCATATTGGTTGTATTATTAAAATCATTAAAACTTTGAGGAATATTATCATTACTATTGTTATTGTTATTGTTATTGTTATTGTTATTGTTATTGTTATTGTTATTGTTATTGTTATTGTTATTGTTATTGTTATTGTTATTGTTATTGTT
>JAJLYE010000007.1:0-12460 GCA_030571715.1 Grigorovia jiainica (nom. inval.) | reverse complement strand
CTAAAGTGGCACACAAGAAATACAAATCTACGACAACGAACAAATTAGATAAACTTCTCTGTAAGGTCGGGGTAATACTAAATCTAATGTCTCGTAAGACGATCGGCATTATAATAATCGTCATCATTATAATATCTCGACTCAACCCTAATTATTAGGTCTTGTCCACTCGTAAGTGAAACCCTAATTTATCTGTTAGGGCTAAGGATCCAATATTATCCTTAACTAACTAAAAGTCCCTAACAATGGATGTTTATGAAACGCTCTTCCGATCTAGTCTACAGAAAGATGATAATAGTACAAACAGCAATGGGGAGCTAGCCAATTTACAAACGGAAGCCATTTATAATCGTAATATTAAGGTAAGTCTACCAACTTTAAAACCTTTAGTCTCAGCACAAAAAGCCAGGGGGATAATAAGAAAAATTGACAGTGAAGATCTCCAAGAGAGCAATAGCAAAAGACAAAGATAGCTTACTGAAACGCTATGTAGTATCAATGTATAATAGAATATATGAATCTTTTGTAAATAATTTATAGATTTATAAAAAAAATATCACATTCAAAATTTAAAATCCACTACATCCTTTAATAATAACAAAGTAAGCACGATGCTCATAAGTATGAAGCCACTTATTAGCATACTTAGATATTTTATCTCTAAGACCCATATTTTCAACATCCATATCATAGAAACCTTTATAAACTAAATCTTTAATTTCATGTGGCAGATCCCTTTTATTAATAAATATCTCTAAACCTGCAGAATGAAAAAATGGTGGTAGAGAAGTTACATAGTCACCTTGGTGTACAATTCTAAAATAACCTTCCGAAAAATCAATCTTTCCATTAATCATAATATCTTCATGTATCTTTTCGATATTGAAAAGTTTATTAACCCATTCTTTCATTTCAAAATTGAAAATTCTAGGGGGTGCATACATTATTACCGTTGGATCATAACCTCTAAGTTTTAGTTCAATACCACAAATACTGGCCAAAGCACCACCAAGAGAGTGTCCCGCAATAACAGTTTGAAAATTTGGAAATTTCTCCAATATACTTTCAATTCTTTCCAAGAACTCCTCTGATAAACTTTCGGTAAATTTATGAAATCCCTTGTGAATCTTACAATTTTTACACTCTTCTATTTTTTCTTCTCTAATCAATCTTTCATAATGTTCTTGAGATACTGGCTGAAAATCTGTTGGTAAAATATTAAAATCACTATACCAATCTTGGCTTGTCGTTGAGCTTCTAAACACCACCACAATCACTTCTTTATCAAAATCAACCATTACATAACCAGTACCTAATTCACCTTCTTCCGCTTCTACCACCATAACCATTCTAGTTCTCTTAGCAGTGGGATTAACATCCTCATTTTTGCAAAAGTTTATATGTGGTGGACAACCACCACGATTTAGATATTTACCCACATGCAAACCATCTTGTGTAATACAGCCCGCTAATAAACTTGCCTTGCTGAAATAAACCAATCTTTCATAAATATCGTGATCAAATTCAATTGTTTCCAATGACTTAAATTTCTCAATATCTTTTTTAATATCATGAATGTTTTTACCACTACACAATTGCATGTGCTGAATAAAAGTTATTACCCATATAAGGAGCTTGAACATTATTTGAAAAAGAATGTTGCGATAGAAGTATTGAATATATATTTGTATATGTAATTATTTAAAATTTTAATTTAATTATTTGTGACACAGAAAAAAATGATAAGAGTTTTTGAAAAACAAGCAGTACATTAATCAATTTTCGTTCAAAATAGAGAAAGAGGTAACCGGTAACAAACAATGATACCTACTTAATTGAACACTTCAATGAATATGTGACATAACGTGGCAAACCCCCACAAAGCACACATGATAATACCAATAATTTTTAATTTTTGACCACCAACTTTGTCTAATATCTTGAAACCAACAATTAAATTGAATAATAATGAAACTTGTAAGAGTACAGCAATAATGGAAATAACAAACTTGTAATCATTATCGTGACTTATTTCAGATGTATCACTAAAGCTAATATATTTGAATAGCCACCAACCAGTATAATCTGATCTAATAAATAACATTGTAATAAACCCACTTAAACCAATACCAATCATTGAATTTAACATAACACCACCTAAACATGATTGGAATGCAACTACAAAAAAATTTGTTGCCATTTGTTCAATGTTATCTTGATTTGGTAATTTCAAATATAGTCTACACATTGCAATATTAGATAATAAATCACTTATTGAATTCCCCCAAGCAAATACTGTTAAGCCTAATATAGACTTCGAGACACCTGTCAATTTTTGATACAGTTCCATTAATTCAATTAGAGAATTGGCAATTGTAGAAATAAATAAAATGGAGTTTAATATACCAAATGATAAGAAACTTGCTTCTAAAATAAATTGTAATTTTTGAACATTATACCTTTCTTTGTCCTTTTGAGCTAATTGATCAATTTGTGAATTTAGTTGTACCAATGAAAACTTATTGAATTTGATGATAATACTTCTTAAACAAACTAACAATAGTAATAAACCAACAGTTAAGATAGCAAATAGTATCCACAATATTAATGGAATTCTTTCAAAATTAAATAAACAACTAATCAATGTGATTGTTACTAGTGGTGTAATAAAACTTTGTAAAATTAAAACCAATAAAGTTACCAAGGACATTGAATAATTTTTCAAATCATCATCATATTGTAAAACATTTGTTAATTTAGGACATGATAATTGCAAAATTAAAACAAATGGTGTCGTTAAGATTGACAATACAATATCAATTTTATTTTTTCTTTGTAAATGGTATAAATGAGGACAGAACACTTGAATAAATAATTTATTAATTTTTTTACTTCTCCTTTGTAATTTTTGTAAATTAAATCTAAAATCAATCTTGTTATTGTTGATAGTTGGTTCAGCAACAGGAATATTATCTGGATTGTCATAATATGGAGTGAATGTCATTGGTGCAGAATTTATTTGTATTGATTGGAAATTAGTATTATCACTGAATTCATTATTAGAATTTACAATAATAGGTTCAGAAAACGGTCTGGTATTATTGATATCAATAATGTTGAATTGTCTTAGATTCTGTGAAATATCACTATTGCTATTGTTATTATTTTGCCAAGCTGTTAAACTTGCCAACTCCTGTTCATTGCTAATATTACTATTATCACCTAATTGGTCATTAAAAAACCTTGAATTATTAGTATTAGTGGCCATATTGCTATTATTATTACTATTTTTGTTTGAATTTTCTAACATTGATAATAAACTATTGAAATCCATAACAGAAATCAAACTTTGCTTTATATCTGGTCTTAATAAATTTGTGTCTAAATTGTTATTAACAATCGCAGCAGCATTTTCAGTACTGTTTGGAATATTATTATTAAAATTATTATCAGTATTGTCATTATTATCAGTGAATGATTCTATATTATTATATTGAAACCTTTTATTAAACTTTAGAATGATGAAGGTTACATAGGTTAGTATCATAACAATGGAATTACAAATAGTAATACAATTCCAATATACAATATAAGTCATTAAGCACATTGCCCATAGGACACAAATTAAATCTTTAACTAAATTAAACCTTTGCTGTCTGGAAAGATTTAATTCTACTTTAGACATTATAATTAATATTGTACCTTGTACAATACATAATATGATACCACACGAACCTAATACTTCACCAATGGACAAGGATATAGTTTCCTTGGAGTTTTTACCCGCTGTGGTGGTCCATGTTAATAAATTTGAGAAAAGATCTGGTGATGAATTACACCAGGATAATAAAATTGCCATTATTGTTGTCGATGAATTATGTAAAATCGTACTTGTGGATAAATTATTTAAATGGCTTTGCATAATATTTGATCTTAATTGTACAATATTTGTTACGTTTATACATAAATAATCTGAAGCACAAATACCCAATAATATAAACGCTAAAATGATGTGTAATATGGAGATTAGGATAAATCCAATTGACCAAACAGCATCCTCATACAATATATCCGGGTGTGTAATGGATAATAACCATGACATCTTGCTATATGCACGTTTTCAATAAATGAGGCTTATGTATTTGACAGTGACAGTTATTATAAAAATCCAAATTTAATTTTCCATTTTTATATTTAATTAAAGAATGACTGAAAATGTTAGATTTTGAAGGTTAATAAACAAAGAGTAAATCCTTGATCATTCTGTGCTTTTGTTACTTGATGTAAAAGTTTAATGTTACACTATAATACATAGTTTATTGTAAAGAGAATTCATTTAAGCATGAATAAGGTGAATGAAAAAAAATACTGTTTAAAGGGTGTCATTAAATTTATGTCTATTGTAGTATATAATTATCCAATAACAGTTAAATTGAATTTCTTTTTGCTTATAAACATATTATGTTTTAATGACCTTGGAAATTTTACTGATGATTGATATAGGTATATTATAAATTCTTTTGGATTAAGTATTGTTTTCTATCTAGATGCTTTAAAGATGAAAACTACAGGATGTATTCTTATCTTCAACAAAAGTATAGTTTTTAAAAATGGTTCAAAAGCGAAATAAGCTAGCAGTAGTCTTAATCTTTATTTTATATTACTTAATTTATATTTATATCTTTTTTTGATATACTTCAAGTAATTAATTTTTGTCTCTTTCCGAATATTATTACAATATCTTCTACCTATTGACATATAACGCTGACTGATGAATGTACTTAATCTTTGCTACAACGACAACCATCAAAACAAAAAAAGGGGATAGAATACTGTTAAAATACATCATATTCTTACATTATATACAGAGAGAGATAGTATTATTTTTTATATACTTTTTATAAAATTTGTGTTGAACGTTAATTAACGATACAATTAATATTGTAATTTTTCAACTGGGTAAGAAGGACCAATTTCTTGAATAGATAAAGAAGCTAACCATTGACCAACATCAACAGACTTAGCTAAATCTTCACCTCTGTATAAAGCTGCAATGTAACCAGCGGCAAAAGCATCACCAGCACCATTAGTATCGACAATCTTGGCGGAATCTAATGGTTTAACATCGTATTGGTTGACGGCATCCTTAGTGACGACAACAGTTGGTTCCAAACCATGAGTGAAAATGACGGTCTTATTAGAATCAGCGATAATTTTTTGAGCAATGGCGACTAAATCGGTAGATTCACAATCAAAACCCATAGATTCAGCATAAGCGGCAGCTTCAGTTTCATTAGCAATAATATGAGTAGCATATGGTAAAACGGAAGCTAATTGATCCTTAAAGAACTGTGGGATAAATGGAGCAGAAAAGTTTAAGATTAATTTCTTACCATTTTCTTGAGCATGTTTACCTAATTTAATGATAGCATCTGGTGAAACAGTTAAATGGAACCCACCAATGTAGAAAATCTTAGCATTTTCAATAACATCCCAATGCTTATCTAAATGATCTGGAGTGAAGAAATTGGCGGCACCTAAATCAGTAACTAAAGATCTGTTATGGCCGTTAATTAAAGCGGCACACTTACCAGTACCGATCTTTTCTTGTACTTGATAGAATGAAGTTACACCAGCTTTTTCATTTTCAGATAATAATTTTTCAGAGTATTGATCCTTACCAACGGAACCAAAATAAGCAACTTTACCTGGACCAGTAACGTAAGCGATACCTCTAGCGGTGTTTTGACCAGCACCACCTGCGACGAATTTAACATCTGGGTATTCTAATAATTCATCAAAAATGTTCATCTTGACATCATTTTGAGCATCTTCGATAAGAATAGCATCGTTATCCTTTAATTGATATTTAGCTAAGTATTCAGTGGTGACGGTAGCTTGGACGTCTAATAATGGGTTACAAAGAACGACGATTTCAGGTAAGGACATTTGCAGTATTGGCTTATGGTTATATTTGTGTAGTGTTATTCAAATTAAAATTGAAGTTAAAATTAAACAGTTTTATAATTCTTCGAGAAGTGGAAAATTTTTGAAGTTTGCGATGAGCGGGAAAAAAGCAATGGGGAGTACACAGAAAAGCCCGTAGAAAAGCCCGTAGAAAAGCCCGTAGAAAAGCCCGTAGAAATGTCGGCCGATTGCAGAGATTTGTGGGGCACGTGTGGAAGTTCGTAACTGTGTAAAGCCGGATGAGTATTCGTCTGTGATAGGGGGCATGTAGACTAATAGAACCTCTCTGATGGCTGTTATTTCTTTATTACTGCACTTTAATGATATCCCTATCCTACAAACATAACTGTCTTCACCCACATATGTATTGCCCTGCGGTGTTTTCTGTGCAAGTGATTTACGCGCTCGAGATTCTCTCGAAAAACTCTCGAAAAAGAAATTCAACAGAATATTTCAACAAGAATAACAAAAATACTTGAGAATTTGAGGTATAAATATATAAGGACATTTAATTTCTTGTGGCTCATCAATACACTTCAGCTAAATTAGTCACAGAAACTTTTTGCAATATGAATAACACTGTAACTGAAGGCACTTTAGTTACTTTACAGGAAACATTTATTCCCCTATCTGATCCATTTATCAAATATTCATGGTACCCAGAGGAAACCAATAATTTATTATATCTACACTTACATGAAGTTGTATACGCAATAGTATTCTATACCATATTATACAATTTTATTGCTCCCGTTTTAAATAAATGGTTCTTCAAAGAAACTTATACAAATATTAAGAATCCACAGGATAAGATCGATTTCGATATTCATGTCGTTTCCATGGTTCAATCAATAATCTCCATCGGTGTCTCCATCCCTGTAATCGCACTGCCATCCAATACTTTCAACATTACTAATTTCTATCATCCTTGGTGCTCCATGGCGACTTCCATTAGTGTAGGTTACTTCATTTGGGACTTATTCATTTGTATTAAATGGTTCAATATTTATGGTATTGAATTTTTGATTCATGCATTGATGGCATTGTATTGTGCTACTTTACCAATTGCATTAACAGTTTGTCAAATTTGGGTACCAAAATTTTTAATTTATGAAATTAGTACACCTTTAGTTAATATTAATTGGTATATGAAACAGTTAACACGTATGGGTGTTTCTGTCCCAAGTGTATTAAATATGATCAATGGGCTATTACTAATGGTCGTGTTTCTTTTAGTTAGAATCATTTGGGGGAATTATGCATTGTTTATGTATATCCGTGAATGTTTCATCTTTATTGATTCATTTGATATTACTAAAGCATTAGGTGTAGGTCTTTTAGTGACTTGTAATATTGTATTAAACGTGTTAAACGTTTTCTGGTTCCAAAAAATGATTAAATTGGCCATGAAATTATCAGGTAAATCAAGTAAGAGTAAGAAAGATTAATCTATTTTAGTAGACATTATGTATAATATAAACGTACGTACAGTAAAACACTGAAACAATTTATGTCAATAGGGAAATCACCCGCCCTGGTTTTTTAAAATTTTTATATTTTTCTTGAAATTTATAAAAATTAACAGCATTACACTCTTTAAACATCATTAAGAGAGAGACCATGTTTCAATTCATTACAGACTCGTTAGAGTCCACTCAATTACCATGGAAGAAAATTATTATTGGTATCACTGTATCACAATTTGTCTTTGAATCTTATTTATCCTATCGTCAATACAAAGTCTTATCCAAGAAGAAATTACCAAAAGTTTTAGAAAATGAAATTGATCAAGAAACTTTCGTCAAATCAGAAGAATATTCAGTGGCTAAGATTAAATTCTCTATTGTCTCTGATTTAATTAATTTGGTGCAAAACATTGCTATTTTAAATTATGATCTTTTACCAAAATTATGGCATTTAGGTCAAATTGTCGCTGATAAATTGGTTCCAACAAAATACAAAGCCGTCTCCACAATTGCTCAATCTCTTTGGTTTTTATTTGTCATGACTAATATTTCTACCGTTTTATCATTACCAATCTCTTACTATAGTCATTTCATCTTAGAGGAAAAATTTGGTTTTAATAAATTAACTATTAAATTATGGATTATGGATTTAATTAAGGGTAATTTATTAACTTATGCCATTGGTGGTCCAGTTCTTTACATCTTTTTAAAAATTTTTGACCTTTTCGAGACTAATTTTCTTTGGTATATGTGTTGTTTCATCTTAGTGGTCCAAGTTTTAGCTATGACTTTAATTCCAGTTTTCATTATGCCACTTTTCAATACTTTTACACCATTAGAAGATGGTAAATTAAAGGAATCTATTGAAGCACTTGCTAAGAAATGTGGGTTCCCATTAGATAAGATCTTCGTTATCGATGGTTCTAAGAGATCATCACATTCTAATGCTTATTTCACTGGGTTACCATTCACCTCCAAGAGAATTGTTCTTTTTGATACTTTAGTAAACCAAAGTTCTAATGAAGAAATTACTGCTGTTTTAGGTCATGAAATTGGCCATTGGTCTATGAATCATATTTTAAATCTTTTAGTTGTTACTCAATGTCATATTTTATTAATCTTTAAATTATTTACTTCAGTGTATCGTAATGAATTTTTCTATAATGCATTTGGTTTCCATTTAACTAAGAGTATCACTGAAGAAACCATTTTAAATTCAAATTTTGTTTACACTGAAACTTTCCCAATTATCATTGGGTTTATGTTATTTAATGATTTATTAACACCAATGGAATGTTTAATGCAATTTTTAATGTCACTTTTACAAAGATTACAAGAATATCAAGCTGATTCATATGCTGATAAATTAGGTATGTCTAAACATTTATGTCGTGCCTTAATTAATTTACAAATTAAAAATCTTTCTACAATGAGCGTAGATGGTTGGTATTCTGCTTATCATTATTCACACCCAACTTTAGCTGAAAGATTGACTGCTTTAAATTATATTAGTGAAAAGAAGGAAAATTGATTGTATAAAAAATGATATAATTAATTTTTCATTTATATAATTATTTTCTAGATTATCTATAACATTTTATAAATATCTATTTTTTACTGTTACACTTTTTTTATTCGCCATCCTCATATAATGTATACCAGATGTAAACAATCCAATTTTTTTTTCTTACGTTAAATGTTGTTGAAGATATATACATAGATATATATGTTATATTATATTATTTATTTGGTTATTTAGTTGAATAAATAAAGAAGATAAAAAATAAATGAGGAATAAGAAATAAAATTTAAAGTACAATTAATTAAATTTAATTAAAATCAATTCTAATTATATTAAAAATTAAGATTAAAATTGTGTAAAATATTGTTGATATGGATCCTCACATTGAATACCATAATCGAATCTTTCTTCCGGATATTGATCAAATAATGAAGTATCACCCACACCAGCAACAATTGGTGGCTCATATGGTGTTTCAATATCTTTATTTAATAATTTTTCCCAAACAACCTCACTAAACCAAGGATGTGATTTAATATCTTTTGGACCACTTTGTAAATTACCAATACGTCTTGTTAAATCACTTGTAATTAATTTACTTAATAAATCAATTACATCAGGATGGAAAAATGATGGATAATTAACTTTACCTTGTAAAATTTTTTCATATGTCTTCATTGGTGTTGTATCATAAAATGGTGTATAACCAGCTAACATTTCAAAAATCAATATACCTAATGACCACCAATCAACAGATTTATTATATGGTTTTGTAGCGATAACTTCTGGAGCAATATAATCTGGAGTCCCACAAAGAGTCCATGTAACACTTTCTACTTCCTTAGCGAAACCAAAATCAGTAATTTTAATATGACCATTTCTATCTAAAAGAATATTTTCTGGTTTTAAATCACGATAAATAATATTATGATAATGTAAATATTCTAATGCTAAAGTAACCTCCGCAGCATAAAATTTTGCAACTGGATTAGGGAATCTTTGTGATTTTCTTAAAAGTGAAAATAATTCACCACCTTCAATAAAATCCATAACCATAAATAAATTTCTTGAATCTTGGAAAGTCCCCCACATTCTAATCAAAAATGGATGTTCCACTAATTTTAACATTCTTCTTTCATCATTTGTATGCTCAATTTGTTTCATACGAATAACTTGTTCCTTTTTCAAGACTTTAATAACGTAATAACGACCATTATGAACTGATCTAACCAAATGAACTCTACCAAATGAACCTGTCCCTAAAGTTCTCATAATTTGGAAATCATTTAATGAATATTTACCCTTCGATACAATAGATCTTTGTGGTAATTTAGAACCCGAGATTGTTGTTGCTGTTGTTGTGTCTGTATATCCAATGCATTGTTGATATCTAAATTACCCATTGAATTGTCATGCATTCCACCAGATAACATATTGTTATTATTGTTCATATCCATATCGTAATAAAATATATTAATGTAATGTGAACAATATTATTATTATAGTTATTAAAACAAATGGTTCGATATAAATTGTTAAGTTGATTGTAAATTGGAAAATGAAATTTCAAAATTTCAACCCCTCAAAAAAATGGGAGAATGTGTCGGGGTAAGAGTCTTGTTTTGTACTGGCATTATATTGTAGATATTAAGGTATAGACAAAGGCAATATCCAGGGATAATGGCCATAGCAATGTCGTTAAAGTGGAGAGTAGTCAATATAATAATGCCATAATGCAAGAAAATAAATATTAATGGTACACAATATGTATAGCTATATAGAATTTTGTCTTAATGTTTCCATATTTTGTTCAACGGCAATTAATAAGTCAGTAGGTAAATTTGATTGTAATTGTTTATTAATTTCAGTTTGTAATTTAACTTCCTCTGGTGTTGGGTTATATTGACAATTTATTTGATAATAGTGGAAATGTGTTGCGAATTTTTTCATTGTTAACAATTTAATTTTTTCAAAAATTTGATTCTTTTCATCATTAGTTAAATTACTATCAGAATTTGTTGTCGCTGCGGTTGAATTGTCATTATTTAAGTTATTTGGGTCATTAACATTATTCTCCATATGATTAATATTATTTTCTATCGTATTACTATTATTATTATTTAATTTAAGGGTAAAATTGTTATTATATCCCATTATTTCTCTTTGCTTTTCTATTATTGCCTTAGTGTAACGTAACATTGTCCAATCGAATAAATGATCATTATGATAATCTAATTTCAATGATAAATCTTTAAATAGTTTAGAAAGATATAAATAATCAGGTCTTTGATCAAATTTTAAATTTTTACAATAATGTAAATATTCTTTAAATTGAATAGGTAAACCTTGACATAATATATCAATATTAACAGATAATTTTTTCTCTAAGATTCTATCATATTTTTGTTTCTTTGTAGTGGCTTTAAGACCTTGCCAAGGTAATGAACCTTTACAAAAATAAATGAAAATGTAACCTAATGATTCTAAATCATCACGTCTACATTGTTCGATACCTAAATGTGTATTAATTGATGCATAACGTGCTGTACCAGTTAATGATTTATTTTCTCTATAGGGGATATGTCTATGTGTATTAAAATCTCTATATTTCTTGGAAAGACCAAAATCAATCAAATTAACCATTGACCCCCTCTTACCAGTACCCATTAAAAAATTATCTGGTTTAATATCACGATGTATAAATGATCTACCATGAATATATTGAATTCTATAAATCATTTGTAATGCTAACATAATCACAGTCTTAATAGTAAATTTTCTATGACAATAATTAAATAAATCCTCCAATGATGGACCCAATAAATCAATAACCATTGCATTATATTCACCTTCACGGCCAAACCAACGAATGAATGGTATACCTACACCACCAGAAAGATATCTATAGACACGAGATTCGTATTCTAATTGTGGATGTCTTGATCTTATCGATTCTAATTTAATGGCGACTTCTTCACCACTTACTAAATTTGTACCGTGATAGATGTCACCAAAGGAACCTGAACCTATTTTACGACCAATTCTAAATTTTCTACCCACTCTGAGATCCATTTTCTTTTTATTCTTTTTCTTTTGATTATAATTACTTGCTTTTAGTTGGTGTTTTTATTGATTTAATTAGTTTATTAAAATTATAATTAAATTTAATTTAATTTGTTTATTTGAGTCAATTATAAAATATGTGAAAGTAAACACGAGATATAACTTTTGTAACCCCTCAATTAAATGTGATTATATACAATTGTAATATATTACAATAGTTGTCTTCAGTGCTTGTAATACTGTCAGAAGTACTTGATTGCTGTGTAAAATAAGTAATTGTAAACAAAGCACACAAATATTTAAAATTGTGTTTTATTTTTCTGTGAATAAATAATCGAGAAATATGGGAGGGCACGTGTCGGGGTGTACAATTTTAGGATGTACAAAGTATAGTAGATCTATAAATTATGCAAAGGGTTATGTTTACTATATCCAAGACTAA
>JAJLYE010000006.1:150898-172914 GCA_030571715.1 Grigorovia jiainica (nom. inval.) | reverse complement strand
ATAATTTAATAAACAATAAAATGTCAGTTCGTTAATTGATGTTTGTGGTATTGAATCAATTAATATCTAAAACAAAATGGTGTCTTCTGTAATGGACTTATTCCTAACTAGTAACTATTTAATTTATCTTATAATGTGGAGTAATAAGTTGTATTAAATAATCAATAAAATATTAAATTAAAATTTATATATTATATTATTGTTCTTAAATTATTTTTTGTATTGTATATGTTAATAGTGTACATGTATTTGTTTCGTTGAACAAATAAAATTTTTTATTGTGAATTGTGACATCGTAGTGTCACGTGTAGTGTACAATCACGTGCTCAGGGCACGTTTATCACGTGTTTGGACAACACGTGAATATCATGTGAAAATCACGTGAATTTCGGCTTTTCAATTTTACCCAAAATTGCACATCAACGAAGGCAATTTGGCCGAGTGGTTAAGGCGTAAGATTAGAAATCTTTTGGGCTCTGCCCGCGCAGGTTCGAATCCTGCAGTTGTCGTTACTTTTTGCTAATTTTTTAATTTAAATGAAAATTATCATAATGAGAGGTTGAGATATGATGTCCAAATGGGATTCGCTAGAAGCATTGTAGATAGAGTTATTATCGTTAATTACCATACAATCTTTCATTTTTTTTATATAAATACGATATCACTATGTACAGCGGTGATTACCATATTATATTACTAATACAATAAGACTATCTTGATTAAGAAATACTCCAAGTAAATACATTGATTTAATTATTACTTGTCAGTAATTTGATCTAAGTATCTATTCATAGTGTAGTTACTTCAACATAAGATTGTTTCTTGTTAATTGTATTTAATCCGTTTCCATTCTTTTTTACCTTTACATTAATATATACAAGTGATTAAATTAACAATAATAAGAAAAATACACTTTTTAATCGTTATTAATCTATTTCTATACCAAATTTGTCCTGCATTGAATAAATATCTTCAAAAGAAGATCCAATAATACTAGAAATATTACTCTTTGTGATAGTACCATTTTCCACTTCAATAAATTTATCAGTCTTTAGACAATTAATTTTAAATTTGGGTCCCGAAAGATATTTCCAATTGTAACTCTTTAATTTATTCATTGTCTCTACAATTTCATCGTTAATAGTCTCTAATTCATTAACATAATATATGGGAACTTCAACATTGTATATTTTTTCAAATCCATCATTACAAATATTTACAAATAAATCCGTAGTTGGTAAATTAATATTTGTAATCTTGGATCTAACACTTTCAACACTGGATGTGTCCCATTCAATATCTGACTGTTTAAAATCTTTTGGTTTTAGTAAACCTTTAAAATTCGTTAAGTTAGAGTTAACTAACATTGTACCATGATGGTATGCTTTACCCCTAGATATCTTATATGCACTGCCACTACATTTAAATCCATTAAACATAATATCACCTCTTTCATTTAATGTAAATTTCGGAAATTTATCATTATTAAAGTCATTTAACCAATCAATTAATTTTTCATTAAAGAAAGTTCTTTGAAATTGATCTCTAGAGTTAATAAACGAATAATTAACATTACCTAAATCATGTATTACAGTACCACCACCAGAAAATCTTCTTAATAATTGGAAATTCCTTCTCTTCAATTCATTAAGGAAAATTTCTTTCCAAATAATTTGATTCTTACCCATAACAACGCAATTTGAATTAATATAAGTGATTAATCTTTGTGATTGGAATGATACATGTTTTTGCAAAATTGTGTTGCGGAAAATAAAATCCTCTAATGCTAAATTATAATATGGATCAGTAGATAAACTATTAATAATAAATCTACCGTTATTTGCCGTAACTTCCTTTAATCGATTACCATCAATACATTCTTTAACGTCTCTTGAATTAAAAATTTCATCCAATTCATTATTCAATTCATTAACCTCATCTTCTTGTTTATTATCTTGTGCTTTCTTGTTAGTGGTAAACATTTCCGTATACATATTATTTAATTCGTTTAATTCATTTGAAGAAATGGATCTTTGGTTCCGATACAGCAATTTATTCAAATGCTGTGTACCAAATAGACCCACATTCACTACACGATACCCATAATTGAACATAACACCGACTCAATCAATCATATAGACTCATTATTTGCCAATTGTAAAAATAAATCAAATTCAAATTTTGATAAAGAAAAATAATTTTTTCACTCATCGATTTTTTAATATACCACTATAGTGAAACGTTTTGTATATTTAAATTGATATTTATCCCCTGCAGTAAATAATAATATTAGCAAATATGGATAAGGCGCAAGAATTTATTAAACAATGTCTATTTGTGAAAAATTTCGATGATCCAAATAAACCTATTGATGAAGAAAGACTAAGAGAAACATTATTAATTTTACCCACTGATGGTGGTGTTACATCCCGTTTAAAGCAAAACAGATCATCATTGAAATTGACTTCTGATAATATTATCAAGAGAAGCAACGAGAAAATTAAACATGATAATTATAAGAATATAAATAAGAATTCTAAGAGAGCATTACAAGATTTTATACAAAGAAATTGTGTATTGACGCAAAATGCTAAAAGAATCGCTAGAGAGAAGAAGTTAGTCACTAAAGATGAATTAGATACTTTTTTACAAATAAATGAAATTGAAATGTGGGGGCAATTACCACATTATCAAAATTATATACCGATGTATCGTGATTTATGGTTAAATTACGTAAAGGAAATATTAAATATACCCACCATGGTGAAAGATATTAATAAATTAAACATCAATGGTAACACAGCATTATTAAAATTATCAATGGCAGAATTTAATGGTGCTAAATTGAAAATTACTAAATCAAAGAATAAAAATTTAATTGGTTTGGAAGGTATCGTCATTTGGGATGCACAAAAATCATTTATAATGTGTAAAAGAGGTAAATTAGTAGATGAATTAAAGATCATACCTAAGAAGGGTACTATTTTTGAATTCCATATACCAGTTACCGCTACTGAATCCTTACAATACCAAATCTTAGGTGATCGTTTTAAATATAGAAGTAGTGATAGAGCCGGTAGAAAATTTAAGAGTCGTCGTGTAGATGATTTGTTATATTATGTACAATAATCATTATATCATATAAACATTCGTAGATAAACCCACATATAATAAACGCAACATATCCATATAAATAAAGTTTATTTAATTGTATTGACTATCTTCAGTAATTAATTTTTTGTAATGGAAGAAAAATATTCAATAAAATTGTCTTAAACAACAAACGCCAATACAAACAAGAACACAATGAATATTGAATCCACTGTATTCAATGAGGAGAATGTTCACTATAAGAAATTGACTAATCAAGTGGATGAATTGTTTGATAGATTACATTCACTCGAAATGAAATATGGTGAAGGTAAATTATTAAAAAATTATGAATTTAATAATATCTTAAATATCTGTGATTTATTTATCGCTGAAAGATATCCAATTCAAATTAATGGTAGTACCAAGATTATTGCTAGAAGTAAAATTGTTAAATTGTTTTGGTCACACAGTAAGAAATTACTAGATAGATTATTTGAAACCGCTTGGGAACAATACATGGACCCTGCTATCGATGTGGTTGTTAAGAATAATAATACAATTATAAATAGCAATCCCCTTGATAATATGGATGGGGATGTGGCTGGGAATTGGGGATTATTGACTATATCCTTAGCTTGGAAAAAATTTATAATTACATGGGCTAATGGTAATGAATTATTAAGACCAATTATAAGTTTTGTTTATGCAAATTATCCACGTATCATCGCTAAAGAAATTAATCAATTTAGAAAAATTGAAACATTTTTACATAATACAATGATTGATAAGATGATTGCCAAAATTGAGAATGATCAAAGAATTAAAATGATTACTTTGTTGGAGAGATTTCTTTGGGAATTAAATTTAGTGCCAAATGATAATTATGAGAACCAACGTGCATTATTGAATGATACACCCTTAAGATTACTTTTCCAAAGAGGTTATAAAATTAAACAAGATGATGATAATGATAATGATACTACTATTGATATGGGTGAATTTTATTTAAAATTTATGACTAACCATTTAGAGACAAATGTTATTAAATTAATTGAAAAGGATAAGTTTGGTATGATTTTTAATATTATGCAAAAATTTGCACATATATCAATGGTTGTTTCACCATCATTAATTGAACCAATGAATGAAATTTTCATTCAAGAGATTATCTTAAATGAAAAATTTATAATGACATTTATGGATATTGTTTATGGTGATTATAATCCTACATATTTTGCTAATGATTATTCCAGTAAATATAAAAAGAAAGATGAATTAATGTTAATTTCAGTGTTTGAAGCATTTCAAAATAGATCACAAAATAGTAAATTAATAGATATTGTCACAAAATATATTTTACAAGTACTAGATAACAAAAATGTCCAAAAGGAAAAGGACTTTTTTGTTATTTTAGATATACTTTTCTTTTATTCTTATAGATTAGATTTGTTAAGTCAAAAGGAGAAAAATAAGATGAATATGAGTATATTAATTAAATTATTTGGTAATGAAATTAAATTTTGGGATTCGTATGCAACTTATATTTTAAGATATAAATATTCTGAGGATTTATCTTATTATTTTGCAAATGGTGTTCGCGTGGTAGAGAAATTTAATTATTCACCAATATTTAATGAAATTCTTTATAAGAAAATGATTAAAGAAGTTATAATTGATTGCCATTTTACTTTTATGAATACAGATTTTAAGAAACATGTTGCTAGAGTAGTACCAAGTTTTAACTTTGAAAATATAAATAATCCCTATGACAACATAATAAGATTGATTAAAGAAATTGAAATAAATTTAAAGTCTATAACGATGTGGCATGATCCTTCTCCCACCAAAAATTTAGGTATGCTTCCATTTATCTTAAAGAGAGATGTGGTTACAGATGATTTTAAATATGATACACCAAACGATAAGATTAAAATACCAGATTATTTACAAGAACAATGGGATACATATATGAGCAACAATTTTGTAAAGGATCAAATTGGTTCACATACTAAGATTACACCAGTGTATAATTTACAAAATGCTGTAGTTTCGACACCATTTAAAATATCTAATGGTAAGATGTTAAAATTATTATTAAACATATATCAAACTTCTGTCTTATGTGAACTAAATGAAACTGATAAAATCAAATTTCCTGAATTAATGAAGAAATATAAGTTGTCTAACAAGATGTTAAAGGATGTATTAAATTCATTTTTAAATGTTAAATTAATTAAGATCAATGAGGATAAATCATTTTCCTTAAACAATGAATTTAAACCAGATACAAGTAAATTGGATCCAACGGATCCAATTTTACGTATCTTTATGCCCAAGATATTAATCCCCACGACAAGTAGGACGGGGAGTTCCACCAGTACAGAGAGTAGTTTCACTAGTAATGCCAATCCCGAGGGATCCAATGCCGTTTGGCAAAGAGAATTAATTTGTGCGCATATGATTAAGAATATCAAACCACAGAGGAATGGGTTTACGCAAGATGAATTATTTAAAATTGTACAAGATAAAGTTGTTGGTGTGAGTGTTGGTGAGTGTAAGGAATCCCTCGACAAATTAATTCGTGACGGTTACGTGGTGAAAAGAGAAGAGCATTTCTGCTTGAAATACTGAACAATATACAATTACATACAATTACATACAATTACATACAATTATATACAACTAGACAAGTAAACACAACAACATGTACCATACAAACAAGTGCAATCCAACCGCAAACCCCCAACTCTTACTCCAAAACACTCAAACCCTAAAAGTTTTTCTCGTTTCTCATTTTTTCCCGTATAAAAAAAGTTTTTTTTTCTACTGCAATTTTTTTTGTTCTGCTTTCCTCTTTACATTTGCAATGGGACAACAACAATGAATCAATACTGCAATTGATATTGCTGTTAATTGTTATTGTTGTGTTGCCAAGTGCAACTGTTTAATGTGATATACTATTATTTGATTTAATGATGATAATCAATTGTGCATAGTTCAACTGAATACTAAGAAATGTTAGATAAAAATCATCGAATTTAGTCTTTCGCTCCTATCTGAATTATCAAATAATGCTATATTTTTTGTATCTTATCGTATTGTAAACATCTTAACCACTATATAAATATCTATTGCTTGTACTACACCATGTCTTATTCTCATGTGTATCTATTCTATTCTATTGTACGTCACGACATGCACCATATTTTGGTTTATTATGGGAAAATTAAAAATTAAAATAAAGGAAAATTAACTTGCAGTTACACACTTAACACAACGCAACAAATATGGATAAATTCTTCGAACAAAACGTAGAGACAGCAGTAGCTCACTCCACTACACATAACAAACCATTAGTGGTATATATAGCACCACAATCCAAAGCAACTACAGATAATTCCACTACAATAACCACAGACTCCACCCCAATTAATGAAATTAAATCTGATGATTCTTGGATAAATAATTGGTTCCAAATAGATAATGATTGGTCAAATTTCGCCATTTGGTTAAAATTAATTGATCAAACAAATGAATTCAATTATTTTAAACAAATTTTTCATGATATTTCTGTCCCTAGTGTTTATATCATTTATAAGGGTAATATTCAATTAATTATTAAAGAGGAGGATACTGATATTGATAATAATGATTATTGGGATCAGGTGATTGCTAAATTGCTAGAATTAACTGAAAATAATGAACATGATACAAATGACACTACACAACAGGGAACAAAAAATAATAAACCTAATGAATCAATTCATACTAATTTTAAAGAAGAAATTATTGAAACAGCTGAAAAGCATTACAGAGAAGAAATTAAGAAGGAAAAATTAGCCGCAAGAAAGGAACGTGAAAGAATTTTAAAATTATTAAAAGCAGATCGTGAAGAAAGGAAAAGTAAAGAAAGAAAATTAGAATCAAATCATCATTCAAATGAAATTGAAGATATCTCCAATGATCAAATTATTCAAGATAACGTAAAGGATAATATTAAGGACAGATTAAAATTACAAACTATAACTTGTACTTTACAAATTAAATTAACCAATGGTCATAATATTAAACATATTTTTAATTCAAATGATTCTTTAAACGATGTTAGAATTTGGGTAGATCAAAATAGAAATGATGATGATATCCCATACGTATTTCATAGAAATATTCCAAGACAAACTTTTACAGATTCTGATGAATTGAAAACATTAAAAGATTTGGAATTAACACCAAGATCAATGTTAATTTTAAAACCATTACAATCAATTAATAGACATTTAAATGTTATGGTAGCACAAGATGATTCATCAAATCCTAATATTATTGGGAAAGTGTATAGTGGGTTTAGTAATTGGTGGAATTCAAGTAAATCACAATCATCAAATTTAAATTTAAATAATATATCATCAATTTCATCATCTGATAATATCAATAATAATAATTCAAATAATAATGCCTCTAAAGAATTATCACCTAATATTGTAAAATTTATTAATAGTAATGATAATATTAATAAAAATGATATCGATGATGATGAAAAGGAAGCTTATAATGGTAACGCAATTAAATTAGAGAAAAAAAATAATAATAAGGATAAAGAAAAGGATAATGATGGGAAGGATATTGCTAAGAAAGATTAAAATATTCCTTAATTATTGTTTTCAAATTGTTTTAATATAATCTTCAAATATACATAAATACATACATCTTTTTTACACAATGCACATGCGTATACATATATAATTCTTATATAAGTATAATGATAATTTCAAACAATACCCTACAAAGTTGTCTTCCAAACTATTTTCTATTTTCTACATCTTTGTTCTTAAAACACATTAAATAATGTACTAAAAATATTTAATTCGGTATCATCTCTCTGGTGGGTTCTTCATCTTGATTCTCTTCAATATCTTTCAAAGTCTTTTCAGATTTTATAGTTAAATTCTCTAGTTTATTCAAAACTTCATTAACACCTTCCTTCTCGTCTTCACGATTTTCTTCTCCCAGTTCACCGGATTCTTTCATAGTTATCGTCAAATTGGATAACTCTTGTTCAATTTCATCATTTAACATAATTAATTTATCCTTATCATTACTACTTAATAATTCATTAATCTCATTAGTTTTGTCATTTTCAATTTGTAATTCTTCTAATAATTCCTCTACTTTATCAATTGAACCTATTTGTTCATTTATATTTTGTATAATTACTTTAGTGTCAGTTAATGAATCGATAGTAATCTTATTTAACATGGCTAAATTAAGATCATTTTTAATTTGTGTCAAATTCTTATAATAATTGATCAATTTATTCAAATATTTTTTTCTAATTGTATCGGTAATTTGATAACGTTCCTTTAAAGGGGACGCTAGAGATAAATATTCTTTTGTCTTTTTATACTTATTATATTTTGTATTCTCAATTTGTAATTTATTCATTTGTGAATTAATATTATTTATGGAAGTCTTTAAATTTAATACACTCTTATCATTTTCAGTAATCATATCCTTATTTAATAACAAATTCTCATTCAATTTAGAATCAACTAATTTAATAACATTACCGTCTCTAATTAATATTTTCTTATAATATTGCATAAAATGGAACATTATGTTCAATGATTCAATTTCAACACTCGTGTTTAATTGTTTATTTAATTCGGTAAGTTCAATAAAATCAGCAACATTAAATACCGTATCAGTTATCATGGTAGCTTTAGATAAAATTTTGGTCTCAATATTCGTATACACTTTATTGAAAATCATCTCCAAACGTGTAACATTAATTAACTCCATCTCTTTCAAATAATGATCCTTAGATTCAGTTGCTCTCACTGTTGTTGCTTTTTTAAAGGGTATATAATTAGCTAACCAACTTAGTACACTCGAGGATGGATTAAAGGTATTTCCATTACCTTGAATAAAATTTGATTTTGGAATCAAAGTACCATTAGATATCATTTGATCAATGACTACATCAATACTTTGTGGTATACCAAAATCCAATAATTTCAAATCATTTAAAAATTCATCACCCAATGAGATTATTACGGATTTGACATTATACTTGTCCTGTAAGAAATGTTGCCAAATGGATATATTGGATAAATATCCATCAATATTCAAATCCTTTAACCCCCTGAAGTCCTTGTATAGAGAATTCAATCTTGTTTGAGGTAAATCATCGCTGTTTATCTTCATTTAGTACAATACCATGTGTCAAAATTTAAAACGAAATTTTAATTTCACTTTTCCTTTAAGAAATCTTATTGAAACTTTATTTATTGAGTTTTATATTACATTTGAATGTATAAATATATGTTTTGGTATATAATATATATATAAAGAACTTTGATATGATATAGGAATGAGACTATAAATATAAGGAACCAGCAGAGACAATATCTCTATGAATTAATTTCACAACTTCCTCCATCTTTTCCTTTAAGGCAGAATTACCAATAGTGTTAGAAACATCAATTAATTCTTTTACTAATTCTTCTAATCTTTTAAACATTCTAATTAAAGAACCTTCATAGACATCTGTCATCTTACAAATTTGCGTAAAAGAGGCACCTTTACACCATTCATAAACAACTTCCATTAATTCATGTCTGAAACTTTCCACATAATCCTTTTCAACAATTTCAATCTTAGAATCTTTCATAATCTTGGCAATCTTGGATGCAATTTCCTTAAGATTCTTTAATGGTTCAGCTAATTCTGGTTTTAATCTTGGTGCTTCTTTACAACGTTCTTGGAAGGCAAAACAAGATAATAATGCAGCACATTGTTCTGGTGTCAATTCATTGAAATTACCATTGAAGATTAATTCAGTTAATAATAATTCATCACCACTTGAAATATCACAGGCAACTCTACCCTTTAATTCAATAATATCATTTGGTGTACAGAAACCAAGACGTCTTAATACTCTCTTACGACGACGTAAATCATCTAATTGTATAACAGATTGTGATTCATTAATCTTATGTTTCAATTGTCTCATATCATGCTCAAGAGATTGTTTTTGACTAAATTTATTATACAATTCACCTAATTTAACTGAACCATTTAATGGATTGGAAAATAATTTTTGTTCTAATACTCTAATCTTATTCAATAATTTCTTGAATTCAATATCTTCAATCTTCATATTCTTAACTGGATCGATCTTTGGCACACCATCTGGGAATCTACGTGACACTTCAGTTAATGATTTGCCAACCGTATCAGCTTGACCGGAGGCCTTGACATCCTTTGGCATGAATAATCTTAAATTACCAATGTTACGAATAGATTCTAAAGTAATTGGAATAACACAACAAATTGATTTTTCACCTTCCTTAGCGGCACGAATACCCTCTGGTAACGCTGGGTTGAATGGTTTTAATAAATTAACTGGTGAATCCACATACATGGTATTGACAACAACATTAACGATATATGATTCATGATCTGTGTAAACAGCGGTTGGATTACGTCTATTAATTCTTTTAGAGAAATCAACTACAGCAGCCCAACCGTAGTTTTCCTTACCATCAATATTAATTTCAATTAATCTACCAGGTTGTAAGAAACTTAAAATATTGGCTGGATGTGTAATAATTTGACGAACATCTTCATTGTATTCATCCAATGCCTTTCTTATTTCATAATATTCTTTAATATCACTTTCATCTTCAATGTAAATATTATCAGCTTCTTCACCTAATTCCACTAACTTCTTTTCCATAACCGGAACAGAAACAACATTTTGGAATTGGTAAAATGAATTTTCTAACATAAATTCAGGTGAAATACCTTCCACTCTCATTAAATTCAAAATCATATTATACCCTAAATGGAAAGCAGAATCTAAACGATCAGCTTGACCTTTAACCATACCCTTAGCCACTTGTGGTTCCATTTTTTCATCAATCATCATAATAACAATACCACGATCATCTAAACCACGACGACCAGCACGACCAGACATTTGAATATATTCACCACCAGAAACCCATCTAAATTGTTGACCATCCCATTTTCTAACAGATGTGAACACCACCGTCTTTGCAGGCATATTTAACCCAATGGAGAAAGTTTCTGTAGCGAAAAGAACCTTTAAGAAACCTTCTTGGAAAAGAATTTCAATAACTTCCTTTAAGATTGGTAAAAGACCAGAATGATGGATACCAATACCTCTTCTTAATAATGGTAAAATATGTTTAATTTGTGGTAATTCTCTATCTTGTTCTGGTAATAAGGCAATAGCATTGTTGAAAATTTTAGTTAAGGCATCCTTTTCATCATCAGAGTTAAAATCCAATTTGGACATCTTTAAGGCCAATTCTTCACAATCACGCTTACTAAAGGAGAAAACAATAACTGGATTATATTTTTTTTTCCAAATCATCTTAACAATCTTATAAATATCACCCTTAGAGTCACCTTTAGCGGCACCACCTTTGAAAGTTTGACCCTTCTTACCTCTTGAAGAAGTAGAGTTTGGATCATCACCAGTTTGGTTTGTAATAGAAGCCATTGCCTTTTGGAAATTTTCTTCTCTGAAAGTACTCTTTTCATCGACAACTAAATAAATACCATCACCATGACTTGGGAATAAATAATGTTGTAAAGGTGTTGGACGGAAATTAGTATAAACAATATGACATGGTTGAACATGAATCTTACAAATCCATTCAGCAAATTCCATAGCATTTGGAATAGTAGCTGATAAGAAAACATAACGAACCTTATCTGGTAATAAAATGATAGTTTCTTCCCAAACAACACCACGCTCTTTATCTCTCATATAATGAACTTCATCAAAGATAACCCAGGCAACTTCTCTCATAACCTCACTACCACGGTATAACATACTTCTTAAAATTTCAGTAGTCATGACTAAACAACCAGCATCTGGATTAATAGTAATATCACCAGTCATTAAACCAACATCACCAAATTCAGCTAATAATTCTCTATATTTTTGGTTTGATAAAGCTTTAATTGGAGAAGTATAAATAACTCTTTGTTTATCTCTCAATGATTGAGCAATCGCATATTCAGCAACCACAGTTTTACCAGCTGAAGTATGAGCAGAAACTAAAACAGATTCACCTCTATCAATACAAGAAACAGCGGTATCTTGGAAAGGATCCAAAGTAAATGGATAAGTTCTAGCTTCATTGACTCTCTTATGCTCAGCGATTGGTTTATAATCATAATTTGGTGGCAATGCAACTTGATGACGAACTTGATGGGATAATTTCATCTTACCATCTTCTTGATCAGCCACAGCTGGACCAGTCAAAGTAGCGGTAGCATCAACTTCTCTTGAGGTTTCTTGTTCAAAAGAATCAGCTACCACTGGAACTACAAGTTCCTTAGGTTTAGCACCAGTGGCTCTATTTGGTTTAACTTTTTTCACTTCAGTAGATTCATCATCAGAAAGTTCACGTTTTTTTGATTCTTCCACCTGAGTATCATCATCTAATTCCTCAATATTATCAATGACATCGTTTGGAACGGTAGTAGGTGTCTCTTCAAAGACATCAAATAAGTCTTCATCCATCTTTACTCACTTTACTATATTAAAATTTTCAACTCATCGCAAATTTTCAAAATATTTTAAATTCCAGATTACGGGTAACACATGATCTCTCTTTTTTTTTTTTTCACTAGCATAATAAAGAAGATTTGTGTCAGTGTAGATTTAGTGTCAGTGTAGATTTAGTGTCTTTATTAATTTCCAGTTGTATGCGTGTGTTATATATGCTTATTAAGTTATATTATATATATAGGTGGGGTATTATTGGAAAAAAAAATTATGCAAGCTTAATTTAAAATGTATGTTTATTGTCTTTTTTTTACTTTGATATTTTTAGTCTTTGCAAATATGCCCTTCATCATCAATGATGTGGAGATTCTTTAGTGTATTCCATTTCTCCTTATCATACTCACTGACGACATTGTTTGGGTAGTTGTTTTCAGAATTGTAACTTTCTTGGTTGGAAACGTTTCTGCTATCAATAGGTGGTGTAGGAATTTGTGGGATATCAAGACCAACATTACCGGGGCTACTTACATTATAGTCGTTATGTTGATTCACCTGTGAATTAATCGCACCAACTAAAGTTACATTTTTTTGTTTATAGAAAATATTATTTGCATTTCTCAGTTTTTTAGATAAACTTGATTTCCTACTAATTTTCGATGATGTAGTGTTATTGTTATTAATGTTATTTTCAAATGTGTTCTCCATATTGTAATTAGTTATGGGTGAACCACTGATTATTGAAACACCAGAAATTGATTTAGTAGGTGAATGTTGCAAAGATGTTTGATTTTGAATTTGATGAAGATAACTAAAATCAATACTTCTCCCCCTATTATGTGTAAATATGACATTATTTCCAATACTATTGCCATTTTCATAATCTGATTCATACCTATCAGACAAATTTGATAATGATAACTTTTTACCAAGTTTTTTAAATCTTTGTCTCGTTGGTGACGAATGAGTAGAGGGACTATTGTTATTATTTAAGAAATTTGGATTATTATAATTATAGTTCTTACTAGTAATAAATTGGACATTATTGTTAGTTGTGTTAGTATTATTGTTACTTAAAGTAATATTTTGATTCTGAGGGAAACTAAATTGAACTTGTGAATTATTTCTGGTATGAATTGGAGTAGAAATATTAATAGATTGTGATTTTTGTCTTTGTACACTACCATTACCACTCAATAATGAAACAATAGATTTGGTTGGAGAATGTCTTATCTTTTTGCTATTCTTTCTACTTATATTAATATTTTTATTAATCTTGGAACTGATATCATTATCTAATGAAAAATCTTGTTGTCTTAAACTACTTTCTAAAACTTCAGTTTGGTCCATTGATTTATCTTTGCCAAATTCATTAAAATACTCATCTAATTGGCTAATGGCATCATTATGATCAAGCTTAGTTAGATTAGGAATATTTTTGAATTCATTCTTATTAAGCAGAATTTTCCCTTCAATTTTTTCATCTATTTCCTCATCATCAGTTAAATAAACTTGTTTCTTATCCTTTTCTGAAATTGGAGATTCAGTGATGGCATCCATCTTGATACTATTTTCAAATTGGAAGGGTGATAATAAGATTGAATTTTGTGATTTACTTAATTTTCTTAACAAATTAACTTTATCATTTTCCCACATTTCTGGAGTAATATTATTTGGGTATTCAAAATTATCATTTGTTAAAAATTCATTATGTTGAATTTCATTTAAGTGTAAATCTTCAACACTACCGTTACCATTAGTATTAAAATAATTAATAACATTTGTATCGATCTTTAAATTTGGTATTTGTGTTAAATCACCTAAATCATTTATTACTAAGCTTTCATTACTCTTGTTAACAATCTTTTCATTTTCCATATCAGGTATTAATCTCGATTCTGGTCTAATAATATTTTCTGGTGTAAAATTTCTTAGGTCTTGTAGTGGAATTTCATTTTCTATTTGATCGACAAATTTATATCTGTCAACAATGTTATCGTCTTTGATTTTGTTATTATCGTCATTACTATTAATATTTTCAATTTCATTAGTATCTTTTCGAATGGTACTCGAAGCATGATCGTTCTTTTGAATATGTAAACAAGATGGCAATAAAGCATCATTAAATCTTTCAACAGCCTGTCTTTCTTCCACTAATTGTGGTGATTTACTAAAACTGTTATTATTATTATTAGTATTTGCGTCAAGATTACTGTATCTCTTAGAGTCCCTGTTAGAACTCAAGAAGACAGATTGACGAACATCATTTGTGCTGGGTGAATCTATGGAAACAACATTGTTGGAAGAAGTGATATTGTTTAATAAAATGTTAAAACTCTTTGGTATATCTGATATTGTAGATAATCTTGTTAAATAAGTTGTATTTAAATTCATTTCTTTTTTATTTAAATTTTCCTTTTCAAAAAATTTATTAGTATTATTACTATAATTATTTTGATAATTATTATTATTTTTATAATTACTGGTAGATTTATTTGTTAAAATAGTAGGTTTATTAATTTTTTTCTTATTATTTGAATTAAATTTAATTTTAAAATTATTGAAATTTAATGATGGTATTTTTGTATTAGTTCCACTTGCATTCGATAATGATCTCAATCTAGTTTTAATTGATTTAATGGAATGATCAGGTTCATCCTGTAAATTAGCCGTGTTATTATTACCTAATTGATGCATAATGACAGAACCATTTGAATAAGAGTTTCTGTCCTCTGAAATCTTTGAAGATTGAATCCTTTGCATTACCCAATTTATATCATTTCTTGATTTGTCATTATTTATTTTATGATTAGTGCTGTTATTAACATTATAATTTTTTTGATATATCATATCATTTAGAATATTATTTCCATTTGTGAAGTTTGCTTGTTGAATATTTAAAGTATTAAAATTGGTATAATTATTGTTTAAACTGGGTGTTAAAGTTTGTGATGAATCCTTATAGGGAATAAACTTGTTATTTGGCACAGAAGAATTAAACTTGTTTGAATTGTTATTATTTTGTAAAATAGAATCGTTGTGCATAATTTTAGTGCCATATACTTCATCTGTTGAAAGATCCTCTTCTATGAAAATTTCCTCATCATTAGTTAAAAAAATTTCACTTAATGAAACCCCTAAAAAGATACCATTCATTAATAAATTTACTAAAAGAGATGATTCTAATACGACCAATAATATATTATGTAAATTATCGTCTCTTTTGTTAAACGAGCCATTCTTTACTGTAAAATTGAAGAATTCTATCGTTGCACCTAACACAATAAATTGGCATAATGTATAAAAGCTTTTCAACCATATATTAAATTTAATCAATACTGAATTATTCAAAAACAGTTTACCTATGATTGTTAATGCAAAAATAAACGTAGCACATGCGATGATAATTAAAACAGCTTCAAATTGATGATACAATGAAACTAATGCAATAGAAATCGATCCTGTTAAAAATGATAACAGTATCGTCAATATGACAATAATCGAATACATTATCATATTTCCCTATTTAATCTGTTACTATTAAAAATGATCTCCTTTAAGCAACCTTTATTAAAGAAAAAGACCCTAAGTGGATATATAAATGTTTAGAGTCAGTTTTTACAAATGAAGCAAATATTTTAGAATTCAAAAATACTTTTGTTAATGGTTCAAATAAATATAAAATGAGTACAAACTGAATGTAATTACAACTAAGAAAATGAATGTATTCATTGCAGTAAAATATAAATATTTATTTTTCCAATTACTGTCATTTTCCGTTCTGTTTACCACAAATTTATTTACGTTTTTCCTTTTTGGGTAATAATGTTCTTTAACCGAAAGGGGTAATGTATGTGTGGCGGTAATTTCCCAAAAGAGGCATTGGCAAGGGTATATGTATAAATTTCATTGCATTTTATTATTATATTTTGATATATTTATATAACAGAGTTAACGTGTACGGTACAGTATCACAGGTGATTGCTTGAAATATCTTCTACCATCTTCATCAATGATCACTAGACTCAAGTAATTCTTAACGTTGAAATAATTGCAACTAATATCTGGTGTTAAGTCATACCCACTCAAAAATAGTCTAATTGGTATAGTTTCACCTTTCACTGGCGAACCGTCCATTATTTCGTATCTAATCGCAGTCGAATCTACAAATATATTAGTTGGTTTCAAACCTGAAGTCTCACGTGTCAATAAGCTCAATTCCATATGCTTTATTTTCAATCTTGTCAACAGAAAATAAATTCTACCAACAATAACATCCTTCAATGAATATTGCATCTTAGAAAATTCAAATTCAATATGAAGACAATTTTCAATACCAATATCTAACTTCACAGGGTTAATCATCGTATTTGTCTTATCATTTCTGTCATTAGGTACATTTTCAATCTTATTCTTATTATTTGTATTATTATTTTCATCTAAATTGTTATCATTGGAACTTAATTTATTATTAATGGCCAAATTATTATATAAATAAACCCAAAATTTTTTACTCTTAGTAATATCTGCAGATTTCCTCATCACAGTAACTTTAACATAGTAACTAACATCAACATTTTTACCATAATATGATTCATATCTTTTTGTAATGTCCTTAAATTGGAATGAATAATTTTGTGAATGTTGTAATTCACCAGCGGGGCATAAATCATCACTCAAATACAAAAATTGATCTACTGGCTTCTTCTTACCATCCAATTGTGTCAACATCGTTGCATTATTCATGTTCGATATTTTCGGTTTACCATTAGTGTTATTACTATCATTTAATAAATGTTTACTACCGTTTTTCTTTATCATGTCAATGGATCCAATAACTGATATCTTGATACCTTGATGATCTAGTTTCTTACCTTCTTTTACTCTCAATACTACAGTACCACTAATGGTTTCACCATCTTCATATACGGGTAGACTTAATCTTTGTAATTTGGAACGTGAATTGCTTGAAGAATTATTATTGTTACTTCCATTACCACCGGAGCGATTTAAATCAATATGTTTTCTTAATTCTTCATCGTCAAAAAGAATTTCAATATCTATTGGTGCTTTGAAAAAGATTGACATGTGTGTGGTTGCCAGGATGATGTGTACTTTGTTGAATATATAATTGTTCTTTTCAATGGTTTTATCAGAATTTTGTCTTCCTTGAAAAAAATAAGAAGGGCGCACGTGCATATTTACAGTTTTATTTTACATACAATTTATACTATATTAATAGAGTGTATTATACAAAGTACAAAGTAAAGTGATTAGTCTACAGAATATACCCATAACCAATCAGTAACTTCCTTATTAGATTGTAACTCTTGTACCCATTCACTCTTTTTTCGAATACCTTGTTGGATCCAATAATTGGGCCAATCCAATTCTTCACCCGCACCTAATTGTAAGTCTTGTGGATCTTGGAACCTTCTAATATTGGTTTGTTTCACCATTCGATCCACTTTAGAGCAAACATCTTCACAGAAGTATCTCTTTTGGTAAAATCTTTTGATTCTGGTTGGAATATTGACGAACCCAATTAAATTAGGGACGGTAATCGTTAACACTGGTTGATGTAAAAGAATCGGAATTTGTGTCTTTGGATCTCTAATCACCGGTAATTGTGATAATATTTCACTAGGTAAGTTGACTTCAGTAATTTTATTTAATTCAATAAATGGTTTTAATACACTATTATCAACTTCTTTGTCCTTCTTTTCTTCCTGTTTTGTATCATTGGTTTTGGTATCATCAGTTAATGGTTCTCTAGGTTCCGTAACGTCTGGTGTTTCCTCCCCTGGTTGGAATTTCTTCTGTTCATTTATTTCAATCTGGTCAACATTATCTTTTGTAAATGGATCATCATCAATTGTATCAGCTATATTAATTTCTGAGGTATTATCAATAGAATTTTCTTGTCTAATCTTATTTTTTTCATCTTCCACAATTTCAGTTATAACAGTTTCCACAGGTTGATCCAAGGGTCCTAGTAGACCTTCGTGTAACCCATTAATATATTCCTTATATGCACCTCTACCAAGACATATGACACCACCGCTCAATTCTGATTCAATTACTTTTGCATCATCATATTCAATTTTATCATTACGATTAGATTTATTATAAAATATGCCAATTAAATTTCTATAATCAAAATTTTGTTTATATTTTTCACCTTCAGTTATTAGATCATTAGATTTATTAGCATCATCAATATCATCACCATTGACAGCATCTTCAATTTGAACTATATTGTTATTTCCCTTCTTTGATTCAATTTCAATCAATTCACGTCTAATCCTTCTAATTTCATTAGCCACATAAGTTCTAATAACACCTTGTCTCTCTTCATCAACCACTTCATAATCTAACCCAGAATAATATAAAATTGGCTTGATATAACGTTTCCAAATCTTTAGTGAAGTATCTAAGTAATCGTTAGGTGGTGGTGCAATAAAAACAGTTAATTTACGTGGCTTTTCATTGACTTTTATTGGTTCATTTAATTTGTATTTAATTTGTTCTGTGTATTGTTTGATTATTTGCTTTTGTTGGTATTTATCATATACTATACCTGACATTGTAGAGGTGACTACTGTCCAAAATATTAACCAATTTCTGGAAGGTAATTTGATATGTGGTATACCCATTGCTTTCAAAGCTGGGTTAGACCAACCTTTAGTGCTATTTGTCATTTGGATATTATTATATTTCTGTATTGATAAATATTAAATTCAAATAAATCGATGAGTTTTAATTTTCATTTTTTTTGAGATTAAAAAATAATATAATTATTGATGCTTAAAATTATATACCTGAATTGTATAACTGAGTTATTTACAGAGATATATAATATGCCGATTTAAATATTTTATATTCTTTTATTTATTCATAAAATTTGCTTCCACAATTAATTTTCTTGACCTTCATCATTCCAATTTAGTATAAATCTACCTTCAGGAATACGATAATTTACAATTTTCTCCACAACTTCATCGACAGTAGTGGCCACTTGAACAATTTCACCATTCTTAGCACTAATAAATCCTTCATCTATAGAGGTTTGAATAAATTTAATCATTGAATCATAAAACCCATTAATATTAAATAAAACAATTGGTTTATTATGTATACCTAGTTGTGACCAAGTTATACATTCCATAATTTCTTCAAAAGTACCAAAACCACCTGGCATGGCAACAAATGCATCAGATTCCTTAGCCATAATTCTCTTTCTAGTATGCATATCTGGTACTATCGTAGTCTTACATGCACTTTCCCAATTTTTAATTTGATTATTACTATTTTCATTATTCTGACTATAGATTTCATTTGGTTCCAAACCAGCTCTCTCTTTAGTAAATAAAGCACTTGGGATAATACCATGCACGTCACCATTTAAATTCGCACCCATTGTATTCTTTGCAATTGTACCCATAAGACCAGAATTACCACCACCATAAATTAATCTCCAATTTAATTTATTAAATGATTTACCTAATTTTTGTGCCTCTTTATTATAAACTTCGTTATTACCTGAGGAACTACCACAATAAACACAGACTGATCTAATTGTCATAATTTTAATTCTATATTTATACTATGTATCTTATTTTTATACTATGTTATCTTTTATTCAATAAAATATAATATAAATTAATCTAAACGTTATATTAGGTTGTTACTAATATTGAATCTTATATATTCAAATTTTAAAAAGGAAGGCGGTTAAAAATAGCCGTTACCCGGACTTGTATTTTAGCCACGTGACTGGTTGTTAGGGCTAGGTTTAAAATACGTTAGGGCTTTGTTATTAGGGCTGCATTAAAAATATAGGGTATAAAAGAAAATACACAGTTTTCCATAACCCTGAAGGTACCTTTGGAATTTGATATTTGTAAATTTTGCAATGCAATGGCGGTTTAGTGTTCTTATTTCAATTAATATTACTGATTCACAAGTAATTTCAACCTATAACATATATTAATATTAAGCCATTACAGTTGAAAAATAAGCAATTTTTTGGTTATTATCATTTCAGTTCCAATATAAGTTTATAATAATTAATAAAAATTTAAAAATTATTAATATGGGGACAGTTAACGATATTAATAATCATGAAAGTGGTGGTTCCCATTCCAACAATAACTATTCCAAACAAGATCATGTTGTGCACGGTCATATCCACAACTATAATAACTTAGTGTATATTCACGGTCATATTCATCACAATTATCAAGATTCCATAACTGAAAATACCGCTGCTACTCTCACTAATGACAATCACAATACCAATGGTACACATTTAACTGTTAATAATACAGAAGCTAATCAGACTGAAAATAATAAAGATAAGAAGATTTACTCTACTTTCGAGTTTTTCGATTTCCATAATTCTGTTAATAATTTACCCAATAATGAGCATAATCAGGCTGACGCCAATGTTGCAAATAAAAATAAAAGAAGGAAACTAAATGATTTTATTCACAGTACTACAAGTAATAACAAGATTCAACTAATTAGTAATGATATCAATAATGGTGATACAAATTCTAATGACAAAAAGTCTTCTGCTACTGATATTAATTTAAAGGACTGTAATGACAATATTGTTGAAATTTGTTGTGATGCAAACCATAGTGATTTAAATGATTTCAAACCCAATAATAAATTATCGAGTAATGACATTACTATACCTATTAACAATAATTTGAGTGCCAATGAGTTACCATTTTTAAATTTTTTTGATAATAATAGTGTCTACAAAAATATAAAACAACAACAAGCTAAACCAAATAAATACAATGATAATTTAATTAATTTAAATATTTTAAAGAATAGCTCAAATAAAACCAATCTGAAAAATGATTCATCTGACAGTACTATTGTAAATTCAGATACAAATATGGATATCAACAAGATGATAAACATGAAGGACAATATGAATATTAAACAATTTTTAGACTTAAATTGTAATTTTAGTTGTGATTTAGGTAATAATAATTATAATTGTAATAGCGATTCTTTAAGTGATATGGGTAATAATTCTAATGATAATATCAACATTTTGAATAATATTAATCTTGATACAAATATAAATGATAATGATGATTTTTATGATAGATATTGCCAATTATGTGAAAATAATGAAAAACATTCAAAACATGTTTATGATAATAATCATAATAACATTAATCAAATTATAAAAGATAGTACAAATGATAAAGTGAGTAACATCAAGGATGAAAATAATTCGACTGATGATTGGAATATTTTAAACGACTTATGCAATATTTCATCATTATACGAAGCACCATTTGCAAAACATATGAATCATCACAACCATCACCATCAACAGCAAGATTAATATTAT
>JAJLYE010000006.1:100905-150356 GCA_030571715.1 Grigorovia jiainica (nom. inval.) | reverse complement strand
TATAATTGTAATAGCGATTCTTTAAGTGATATGGGTAATAATTCTAATGATAATATCAACATTTTGAATAATATTAATCTTGATACAAATATAAATGATAATGATGATTTTTATGATAGATATTGCCAATTATGTGAAAATAATGAAAAACATTCAAAACATGTTTATGATAATAATCATAATAACATTAATCAAATTATGAAAGATAATACAAATGATAAAGTGAGTAACATCAAGGATGAAAATAACTCGATTGATGATTGGAATATTTTAAACGACTTATGCAATATTTCATCATTATACGAAGCACCATTTGCAAAACATATGAATCATCACAACCATCACCATCAACAACAAGAAATTTCACAAACCGAGAATTCTGCGACATTAAATAACATAGATTATGGTAAGAAAGAAAATGTCATTCAATCACCACATCTTGATACTACTAGCAATAATATCTCTCATAGTAGTAGTAATAGCAGTGTTAATCTTTTAAGTCCTTATTTTAGAACATCATCCACTCTTTCGAATGCCCAAACAACCAATAACGATAAAAATCAAACAAATACTTCTAATAATATCAACCACGAACATTTACATGCTCATACCATTCAAAACGGTCAAAATAAGGCTTTAATCCATTCACATCCACATTTCCATGACCACCCAGACGATTTAAATAATCATAAACACCACCATCATCAAATTCAATTTCATTCACATCCTAATAAGAATCTTTTAATTGGTACTGATAACAATTATCATCATATTTTAAATAATTCTGTAGATTTTTACATGAACAATACCAACGAGGTCAATAAAGATGCAGATACCAAACTTGAAAGCTCTAAAAATGTAAATAATCACAACTTTAAAGGTGACGCTACAGAATCCACTGACTCCAACGTAGCGACTGAAACTGGATTACAACATATAAGTACCATTGATTTTGATTGGATTTATAAGAGAAATGATAACAATAAATTTCATTGTAAATGGAAAGGTTGCCAATATCACAACAATAACAAAAACAAACCATTTAACAACTTAATTGAATTACAAAAACATTTGTATGAAAATCATATTGCCAATGATAATGATTTTAATTGTTATTGGTCAGATTGTAATTTTCATGGTCATGACATCTGTTCATTGGTGAATCATATTAATGATACACACGGTATCAAATTTAACATTGAACTATATGATTCACCAAAGGTATCATGTCTTTGGGGTAATTGTAATTTAAAATTTAATACTCGACAAGAATTAAACTATCATATTGAAGTAGATCATATTCCCAAGGGTCAAAAGGAGTACACTTGTCTTTGGAAAAATTGTAATAAACTATTCAATCAAAGACAAAAACTTTGTAGACATATTAAAGTACATTCTGGCTATAGACCATTCAAATGCGATCAATGCCACAAGACATTTACTAATGATGAAACTTTGAAACAACATTTAAGAACTCACTCAGGTGAAAAACCGTACTCTTGCGATTTATGTGACAAGAAATTTTCTACATCATCGTCATTGAAAGTACATAAGAGAACACACACTGGTGAAAAACCATTAGAATGTCCGATTTGTCAAAGGAGATTTAACGAATCAAGTAATCTTAATAAGCATATAAAGACCCACAACAAGGAATTTCAATGTGATATTTGCTCCAAGAAATTTTCGAGAAAGAAGGGTTTGGATAAGCATTTATTAAATGTACATAGTATTGATATCAATAGCGCTTTAGAAACCCCAATATCGAATATTAACACACTAAATAATATTAACGATTCTAACGATAACATTCTAAAGAAATGAAAACATTTTTTCCAAACTAACATATACATCTTACATAAAAATATTTATTTATTATTTATATATAATATATTCATTTATTATTAAACATTTCTCTATCATAAAAAAAATTGTGCCATCTTTTTTTTTTCACTGTAAGATTTGTAGAAAAAAAAATCGGAAAAAAAATTGATCTACACAAAACACGCAAACAATTGTAACAATAAGCAAAGCAATGAATCAAACAGAACACTTTGCATCCAATTTATTAAACCGAGGCCATAAAGCATTGGGGTTTATTAATTCATTATGGGGACAGATTGAAGAAGCCGACATCATTGAAGCACCAATATTGAATGAAACTGCACTAAATGCTGAAATGTTATTAAACAATAAGACATTTTTAGAATCCACATTAAATAATATTCGTCATCCAATTCCAATTATTGATAAGTGGACAAACACTGTATCGCATAATATTGTTCAATTAGGTGGTGTTGATCAGATTTTCAACTTACCAATTCAATCAATTTTATTTTTAGTTATTGCCTTGTCTTTAATCACCCTAGGTTCATTTATTTCAATTCAATCAATTCCAACAACTGCGTTACCACCAACAGACATTCATCCATTATTTGATGCCAGTGATAAAGATGTCCAAGATGAATGCAAAATCATTAATCAAGTTACTTTCAAAAGTCCTAAGGATTCAAATGAAAGAGGTATAAAATTTTCAATTTCAAAATCATTAAACTCGTTAAATTCTAATAAACTTACTGAGCTACATGCTATTATTATGCCAGTCACCGCTGGTTTATCTCTTTTTGGGTTATATAAACTATTTCAAAAGGGTAAATTAAGTTGTGCTACAAACATTTTACGTTATAATATGATTCTTATTAATTTGATTAGTACTTTAGGTGTCGCATCATTTATTATTAGAACTATTTTGAGACACTTTTGCCATTTTTTTAAACTCAATTCACTTTATATCGCACCACGTTACAGAATCTCAATTGTAGATGATAACAAAGAAATTCATTGTATGGGATCATCTCCATATGTCTCTAATTTCAATTATGTCGATAGTTTAACTGGTAAATTAGGTTATGCTGATGTCGTTGAATATTTAAACAAACCCCAACATAAATTCATGAAACAAGATTATTATCAACGCGAATTCAAAAATCCAAGTACAATTTTTAGTAAAGAACAAATTTCAAACATCTATATTGATTCTATTTGGATTGTTTCTTTGATTATTGGTATTGTATCCAGTGCAACATTTTATTTTAATTCAGACAATTGGTTAGTTTCAAATATGGTTAGTTTTAATATTACCATTTGGTCCATTAGTCAAATTAATTTAACGAATTTAAAGACAGGTATCTTAATATTATCATCATTATTCTTTTATGATATTTATTTTGTATTTCATACTGATATGATGGTTACAGTGGCACAAAATTTAGAATTACCAGTGAAAATTTTATTACCAACTGCCATTTCACCAACAGACTCTACTAAATTTGCCTTCAGTTTATTAGGTTCTGGTGATGTTGTGTTACCAGGTTTCTTTGTGGCCTTATGTTTCAAATACGATATTTGGAGATGGCATTCTAAGAATGAAGATCAAGAATTTCATTTATTAAGATTCCCACAGTATGTAGGTCGCTACTTCATCAGTAGTTTGATTGGTTACACATTTGGTTTATCCACATGTATGGTTTTCTTACATTGGTTTAAGATTGGTCAACCAGCTTTATTATATATTGTTCCAAGTATTATTTCTACAGTGCTAACTGTAGCCTTTGTCAGCGGTGATTTGAAAGAATTTTGGACCTTCCAATATGATACAATCGATGCCGCTATTGTATCAAATGATCCAATGGGGAATGTAGTTAAAGATAAGAACTTAAAGTTAAGCGATATTGAATTCGACAATGATTCAGAGTCAGATTTAGATTATGTATTAGATGAGGACCAAATTGCTGAGAAAACCATTGTCATCGAAGACCCAAAAGGAAATCAATTGTAGAGATGAGACACCATTCTACAAACAATACGATGCAATGCAACGACCAACCATGTTTAAGTGAACGCAAAGTATTGCCCTTTGTATCTCATTGTATACACGGCGACAATTCACGTTGACTCTTTTTGCGTTGTTTAAATTCCGATGGAATTTCAGAACGTGTCACACGATTTTCAAAATAAATTTCAATGAGATAAGAAATAAATATAAGTTACATTTCAGAATGTTTTAAGCTACAAATAGTTTAATTACCTATACTGGATTCGATTGGTCTTAATTATAAGATACAATTTGATTAAACACCCACAAGAACAACAAATATATACTATATTATATTATATTACATTATCTATAAAAAATGCTAAGAACAATTGCTATGCGTAATAGTGTTTCCACTTCTTGGAATTTAGGGAGACAATTCATAAGATTACAATCTACTTTCCAAATCCCAAAGACCCAAAAAGGTGTGATCTTTTATGAAAATGGTGGTGAATTACAATACAAGGATATTCCAGTCCCAACTCCCAAACCAAATGAAATTTTAGTCAACGTTAAATATTCTGGTGTTTGTCACACTGATCTTCATGCTTGGAAAGGTGATTGGCCATTACCAGTTAAATTACCATTAGTTGGTGGTCACGAAGGTGCTGGTGTTGTTGTCGCCAAGGGTTCTAATGTTACCAATTTTGAAATTGGTGATTTTGCAGGTATCAAATGGTTAAACGGTTCTTGTATGTCATGTGAATTATGTGAATCTGGGTTTGAATCCAATTGTGAACATGCTGACTTATCGGGTTACACTCACGATGGTTCCTTTCAACAATATGCCACTGCTGATGCCGTGCAAGCCGCTAAGATTCCAAAGGGTACTAATTTAGCTGAAGTGGCACCAGTGTTATGTGCCGGTATTACTGTTTACAAGGCCTTAAAGGAAGCCAATGTTAAGCCAGGTCAATGGGTTTGTATCTCTGGTGCCTCTGGTGGTTTAGGTTCTTTAGCTATTCAATACGCCAAGGCCATGGGTTTAAGAGTCTTAGGTATTGATGGTGGTCCAGGTAAGGAAGAATTATTTTATGAATTAGGTGGTGAAACTTTTATCGATTTTACTAAATATAAGCAAAGTAAAGATATGGTTAAAGCTATCCAAGAAGCCACTAAAGGTGGTCCACATGGTGTTATTAATGTTTCTGTCTCTGATGCCGCTATCTCATTATCTACTGAATACGTCAGAGCCTGTGGTACCGTTGTTCTTGTCGGTTTACCAGCTCATTCGGTTGTTAAATCACCAGTCTTCGAACATGTTGTTAAGTCTATTAACATTAAGGGTTCATATGTTGGTAACAGAGCTGATACCAGAGAAGCTATTGATTTCTTCTCCAGAGGTTTAATTAAATCTCCAATCAAGGTTGTTGGTTTATCTGAATTACCAAAGGTTTACGATTTGATGGAAAAGGGCAAGATTTTAGGTCGTTACGTTGTTGATACCGCTAAATAAACAGTAAATTACAACTAAATAGCACTAACAAATATAACCTTTTTTTAAAGCTGAATGGCAACAACATAACATTTTTCAATTATTTATATGATTACATGTCTCCCATCTGGAGCTAAGACACTGTGGGTAATTGACTTATTCACAAATGAAATATTAAGAAACTAAAGAATATGACACAAAACTTGAGTCTTCAAACAAATTAAAAGTATGTAAACATAATATGTGTTACACATATTTTATATAATATTTATATAGTAGTAATACAAATAACAGTACAAGTAGTAATGTATGTAATACTATAAATCTTGTATATTTCGTTGTTTCCCCACAAATTACCTTCCGTTATTATTTGCTGAAAAATTATTTTTCGAAAGGGGAAAAACTTTTGATAATTTTGTAAACACACACATTGCACTGTTACAAGACAGGGATAACAATTTCAATAGCGAACATTGTATCATTGACAACCAAATCACAACATGCATAGAAGTAATAGTGTATATCGCTCGTCTCGTGCATCATACAGTACCAATAACGTAAATAACGACGCTATGGCTGCTGCTAATGCCTTAGGAAAAGCCCTAGTGAATAATGGTAGAAATGTCGACCATTCTAAATTACCTATCTACAATGCACCACAGTCATCTTACTCTTCAACAAATATTAATCGTTCTGGCCAATTAAATAGAAGGTATAGTTCTATGAATTTAAATGAACATGGTAATAGGAGATCAAGTATTATTATAAATAATAGCAACAACAATAACATCAATACGTCTGCGGTAGGGGGCAAGAAAACAACAATTGACCCACCTAGAAAATCTTCTTTAAGAAGAAGTAGTTCTCAGGTTATTAATCGTCGTTCGTCAAGTCTGCCCAACAATAGAAATAGTATGATTAATCCCGACAATATCAACAACTCTTCAAAATCTAATAAAATCACACAAAGACAACAACTGGAAGCTAGAGAAACATTTCAAGAATTCGGTGGGAAACAAGTTAATGATAGTAATACTAATAACTTTCCAAGAAAACAAAAATTTGTTACAAAATATTTACCAGGCCCCAATGGGTTAAAAGCCGTTAAAGTTCCAATTGAGGAAATTGAAAGAAGGAATAGTTTGATTCAAAGATCAAATTCATTAAGATTTAATAGTCTTGATAATCATACTATCAATAATCATCATAAGGTTAAGAATGGTAGTTTTGATAAATCTCAAATTAGGAGACTTAAGGAGCAACATCAACAACAACATGATCCTAATCATAGACACAGTATGATTGAAACAACTACTAATACCACAATCACTAAGAAAAAAATAATTAATAAGAAACATTTCAATGATAGTAACAGTAATTTAAATTCTACTTCAAATAGACAACAGCAGTTATCTAATTCCTATTCAAATTCAAGTTTAAATAAACATTTACTTAACAAACATAATGAACTAATAAACAGCCGCAATCATGACATTGAAATAATTAATGAACAAATACCACAACCACCATTAATTGAAAGTCTTGTAGAGGAGGAAACCGAATTAGAGTTAAAATTAGACGATAATAATAATAATGAAGATCACGAAGATCATGATGAAATGTTAGATAATTTATTAAGAGAAAATATTACTATGGAAAATAGATTGACCGAAAATGATGAGAAAAAAGATAGATTAGAGCAAAAATATGATGATATTAAAGAAGAAGAAGAAGAAGAAGAAGAAGAAATTTCTACGAGCAAACAACATGTACAAAATAACTATATCGTTATCGAGGAAGAAAAGGAAATATTAGATGAAGAAAAACCAAATGAAGTTGAACCGGAAATGGAAAGGAAAGTAGAAGATAAAAATAAAGAAAAAGAAGAAGAAGAATCAAAGAAAGTTGTAGATAAGAAAGAAAATAATAAATTTACAAGTAGTAAATTAGACATACCAACTAACGATTTAGATGTCGTATCATTAACTACTTCGTCAGTTTATAATTCTACTATGGATGTTGCTTCAACTAATGTTATTGACCCAATTTCTACAGATGAGACATCTATCGAAATTAATAAAATTGATAAACCAACTAATAACAATATTAATCAACTTAAATTTGGAATTGAAAATAAAGACTCTACATCGTCATTTGTCACCACTAAGGAAAATTTCGATAGTGATAATGATGATAAAAAATTTAAAGATAATGATAACGTTGGTACTGAAATTATTTCATCTCCTCATAAAACAAACAATCCGTTTGTTGTACCACCAAAGAACCCGAGAAGAGCTAGTGCAACCAAAGTTCATGGAAATAACGAGCTATTAATTATAAAGGAAAGAAATGACAATAAAGTCCATGAACAAGAGAATGTTAGCGAGAGCGTGAATAAAGATAACACCACTAATGATGAGGATATTTCACAAAAAAATAATATGGCAACTTATTTACGTTCCATGAACCCATATCTAGCCAATCAAAGCGAAATTTCCGAAAGTGAATTAATGAATAACAATGAGATAAACAACAATGATCATGATAAAACATCACGTTTAGTAGAACAAATTACTTTGCAGTCTACTCCTGAGAAGAAAGCTGTAATGAAGAAAACCCAAGTACAATCTGTCCCACTTAGAAAACCCACAATAACCAAAAATAAACTAATTAATAATAATAAAACCGACAATGTAATTGGTAGCAGACAAAACAATAAACTTTTAAAACCACCAGCCCAATCTTCCTTGACAAAAAACCGTTCTACAACACCAATTAAATCCGCTTTAAAGAAACCTTCAAAGGTGCAATATAGTCCCGATGCTGGATCATCACCATATGGTAAGACTCAAAGTACTGCCGAAGGTGCATATTTGAAGTTAGCTACCGCTGAGAATACCAGATTGAATGCACAATTATCTATGGAAAATTTAACCAGAAAGAAGCCAACAAAGCGTGTTATCAGATCCCAATCTATGATGATTCCTGCCTCAACTGATTCTTCTAATGCCAGCAACAATAACTCCAAGAAGAGATTATCAACAATAAGAAGACCTGTTAATGGCAAATTTGTTCCGCCTCAACAAACTACTTCTATCAGTAACAATAAAAGATTTTCTCAAGTTCCTAAAGGGAATTCAAGTGGGGCCTCTACCAATAAACGTTTATCAAAAGTTCCAGTTAGAGAAAAGAAAGATACACATGAAGAAAGAGTGCAAGATACTGCTAAGAAAATGGCAAGTGATCCAAAATTAGCTAGTTTATTGTACCCAATTGAACCACCACAAAGGAAATCTAGTTTCGAAAAATTAAGAACAAAGGAAGATCATTTGGGCTTTAAGAATCTTTCCTTAAGACAAGATGCAGTTACTGAAGAAATGTATAATCAAAGCGGTATGAACAATAATTTCCATAACAAACAAGAAATGCCTAATAATGGTAGCTATTCATCATCACAAAGAAGAAGGAGTAGCAGCGATGATGATCATGGTATTGGGTTCTTAAATGGATTTTCCTCTAGATTTCAAGACTCGGATGACGAAGACGGATTTTTACCACCATCAGCCCCCAAACATAGTAGTGGCAATAGGACACGTTCCGATTCATTTAAGTTTGGTTCACTTGTTAATAATAATCGTCGTAACAGTATTGAACAAAGCCCAAACAAAGATAAAAAGTCAAATGGATTCTCATTATTTAAGAAACACAGTAACCCTAAAACAACTAACGATTTCCAACCAATTCCACCAAGCTTTATTAGTGGTTCCACAGTTAACAAATCG
This sequence comes from Grigorovia jiainica (nom. inval.), assembly GCA_030571715.1. NCBI lineage: Eukaryota > Fungi > Ascomycota > Saccharomycetes > Saccharomycetales > Saccharomycetaceae > Grigorovia > Grigorovia jiainica (nom. inval.). Next base: position 141,265 of record JAJLYE010000006.1, on the reverse strand, counting down.
CCATCTAGAACGCATTCCCCATCAAAGATGACATATAATCAAATACGTAATGCAAGTGCGGGGACTCCAAGTAAACAATCAAATTATCAACGTACCACTAGTGCACCAGATTTCCATAAATCTAGTGATGAAAAAGAACATAAATCTAAATTTGGTACTAAGTTGAAGAAATTATTTGGTAGAAATCATTAATATTCAGACATTATCTTCATCTTTTATTCTATATACAACGCTATCCATATATGAACTATGTACTATAATTAATATTTGAAATGAACGTTCCTCTTCTGGTTGATCTTTTTCTGTAAAATAATTAAAGTTATGTAAGTTTTCAATTAAAGTTTTATATTTGAAATAAAATGTTCTATCATGGACATACATTGAAATAAAATCTTTAAGAATCCCACAAGAGACAATGAAGGCAAAGCCACTGAAAATAATTCTTTGTGACACAAATGAGAGTGTAGTACAACTCTGGTCACATTATTTACCTAAATCAATTTTCCACGACAAAAGTCAACTATTAATAGAAAAGGGTCATTTAGAAACAATAATGACAAATTTAAGAGACTTGAATTACAGAACCCATCCCGAGAAGAGATTTAAATATGCTATTGTATCACCAGGCAATTCATTTGGTTACTTAGGTGGTGGGTTCGATTTGGCTATAAGAACATACTTTGGGGGTATACCATTTGAAAAATGGTTTAGAAAAGAGCTTGACAATAGGTACCATACAGTAGGTTCTGCTACTGTGGTTGATCTCAAAGAATGTCCATTAGAGAGAACTATAAAGTGTAGAGATGGTATCAGATATATAATACATGTTCCTACAATGATTACCCCAAATAAACCCATCTTTAAAGAGCATGATACTATAGAGACAGGTTATAAACCTGTATTTAATGCTATCTGGAATGCTTTAATGCATGCGCCAGATGATATAGATGGATTAATTATACCTGGGCTATGTACAGGTTGGGCAGGTGTACCACCTCAAATAAGTTGTAAAAGTATGTCCTTTGCCCTTAGATTATATATGTTGCGAGATAAAGTGTCGGTTACTTTAAGAAATGTTATAATAATGTACTATTTAGGTTTTCCATATGAGCCATTTTTTGTGAAGGAAGCTCAAGAAGAATGTTTAAGACTTGGCATAAACATTCATGCGTTGAAAACATTTAATATAAGTTCAGGAGTTTTGAGAGATATTTTACCTGTTCAATTAGAAGAACAATAAACAATCATAAATAAGGTCTTTTAGAACATTTTTTCACTGGTTATAAGCCATAATTGAATTGAATACTCATTAAAGTATGAACAATTTTATACTAAAAGTAATTTGAAACAGTTTAAATTCGTTAAACACAATACTATAATACCTAATACATATGTATATAATGTTTATTGCACTAAAAATATCAATAAAATAACCAAAACCAACGGTGACTTTTGAACAATATGATCGTATTTGATATAGCGCTAACAATTAGAATTATTGACCACATTCCTGGAATTAATTCTATATAGCGCTAAAGCGACTATTAAACCAGCAAATGCTGAAGCAATATTTGGCCAATAAGACATTAAAAATGATTTGATATAAACTTGAAGTAATTCCTTAAAAGTTTCTTTTGGAAATGGTCCATATCTTAAATAACTAGAGTTACTAATTAACCTATGGAAATCCTTCTTACTAAATTCAAAAGTGTCTGAACCAATATCAAACATGTATGTCCACAATTTTTTAGCTAATGTCTTTTCAAATGTTACCAGTGTTAAAGAGGCACCAAGGACATTACCCATAGATCTCCAAAGATAGAAAATACCTGTCACAGTACCTTGCTGTGATTTTTCAATGGAGAATACAATACTGACCAAAGTGGCCACCAACAAAGAAGTATAACCGTATGATTGTGCACAGGAAGCTGTGACATAAATGATAGTCCAGTAATATGATTTTGAGCTAAATTCAATGGCCTCCTTAGTTAAAAATTGTCCTGGGATTTCAGTAATTTTTGTATATTGTGTCAATGATGGGGCTAAATGTGAAACCAAATGATAAGCTAAAGTCAATCCAAAACCTTGAGCAATAAAACTAAAAACCATAAGTTGTGAAGTAATATGCGGTAAACTCTTTTTCGTGCTTCTTATGATAGTCCCGGTAACTAGAGAACCTATTGCACCTGCAATGGAGGGGAAAATCAAAAATAATCCGGTGGTAGTCACACTAATATCTTGCACCAATTGTAAATAAATCGGTGATATAAATACGTCACCATAAACGACAAAAGATGCAAATATACTACAAAGTGAAGAAAGACCAAAGGAACCGTTTATTAATTCGAAAGGAATAATTCTTTCCTTAGCCACAAATAATTCTATTATCATAAAAATGAAGAAAGAAACCAAAGTGAAAACAGTCAATAAAATTTTATCCAGTTCCGTTGAGGCTAGAAATAATATGCCACTAATAACACAAACTAAACTGATTGAACCACCTAAATCGAGTCTAGAAAGATTTTTCCAAGTAAATCTTTCCTGTCTTGGTGGTACATGTGTTAATTTAATACCAATATTTCTCTTTGCAAGATACATACAGCCAATAATCATAGGGACTTGTACACCGAAAATAGCCCTCCAACCAATAGTACTCATTAATATACCACCTAATGGTGCCCCTAGTAATTGACCCATACAGAAAACAATATTAGCATAACCTTGATAAAGGCCACGTTCTTTTGTAGTGCAAATATCACTCACCGCAATACTGCTAGATGCATTAATACCACCACCTCCGATACCACAAATGGCTCTAGCAATTGAAAATTGAGTAATATTAGTAGCGAAACAAGTCAAAAGACAACCCAGACCAAAAAAAAATTGTGCAGTTAATAATGCAAATTTTCTACCGGTAATATCAGAAAGTTTACCATATAAAGGTTGGAAAGCTGTATTTGTTAAAAGAAAACTTGTTGCAATCCATTGCTTTTTATCAGATTCCTCGAATTCTTCAGCAACACCATTCATAATATTTGCCACAACAGTACTGTCTAAGGCACCAAAGAAACTACCAATCCATAATGATGTTAATATGGGGATCTTTGGCAATGAGTGATTGTATTCTTCATATTGCTCTTCTAAAGTTTTATAATCCGAATCATTCTCATCAACAATCGTAGTCGTGGTGAGAATATTGTTTTTCTTCAATAATGAAGTATTTTCGTCAGAGCTCATTTTTGATATTTTAAATTTAATTACTTTAAATGTAGTTTATTAGAGAAAGGCAAATCAAAATTTAAACTTTAATAATATAATAAATCTAGAGGGGAAAAAGGTTTATTCTATTGTTATTTTATATACCACACATCATATTGATTACCAAGTTACCAATGCATCAAAAATGCATAAATTCTGATAAAGAGACACAAAAACCACGATAATTTCCCAAAACGGAAATTGTCTCAAATCAATACACCTTATGATGGATTGTCTTTCACTTTGTCTGTAGTCATTTATTTTGTTCAATGTACCCTTTACTTGTAGTAAGTTTAGTTTTTAATTATTTTACTATAATCCCTCGGAGTTCGTTTATGTCGAGAGTATGTCTTTTTTTTGTGAAGAATGCGTCCTTTCGCAAGCATTCACTACCTAACCTTACAAAACATAACAAACAATTGACACATAATTAAAAATATAACGAATAATCACAACTGAAACAAAAATCCAAGCTATTTAAACATGTTTAAATTCATTAAATCTAATACGTAAATTATATATGTGTATAAAGTTTATTGGGTGTGAAATATAAGTTAATGTAAATAATATAAAAATTTTCAAAATTTATTGCATTTTGATACATTTCTAACAAGCAGAATCATTGACTAAACTTCTAGAACTAATTCTATAAAGTAACGAAGTAATGGCTAATCCAGCGAATGTTAAGACAACATTTGGCCAGTAAGACATCAAGAAGGATCTAACGTAAACATGAAGCATTTCCTTTAATGTCTCTTGAGGAAATGGACCATTTCTTAAATAACTAGAATCACTAATCAATCTATAGAAATCTTTCTTACTAAACTTGTATGTTTCGGAACCAGCTTCAAACATATAACTCCATAACTTCCTTGATAACGTTTTTTCAAAAGTCACTAAAGTTAAAGAAGCACCAAGAACATTACCAATGGATCTCCAAAGGTAGAAAATACCAGTAATGGTACCTTGTTGTGACTTATCAATGGAAAATACAATACTAACTAAAGTTGCCACTAACAATGAAGCATAACCGTATGATTGACAACAAGAAGCCATAACGTAAATAATTGTCCAATAATAAGATTTAGAGCTAAATTCAATGGCCTCTTTGGTAAAAATATTAACTGGAACTTCAGTAATCTTAGTATATTGAGTCAATGATGGTGATAAATGTGATAATAAGTGATATCCTAAGGTTAACCCAAACCCTTGAGCAATAAAGCTAAAGACAATAATTTGTGATGTGATATGTGGTAAACTCTTTTTAGTGTTTCTAATGATGGCACCAGTAAGAACAGAAGATAATGCACCGGTGATAGATGGAAAGATCAAAAATAACCCAGTAGCAGTGACACTAATATTCTGAATCAATTGTAAATAAATTGGTGATCTAAAAACATCACCATAAATAATGAACGAAGAACAGATGGTACCTAAAGAGGAAAGACCAAAAGAACCCTTCAATAATTCAAATGGAATAATTCTCTCCTTGGCGACAAATAATTCCATCATAATAAAAACAATGAAGGCCACTAGTGTAAAAAGAACCAATAGAGTCTTATTCCATTGCGTAGAAGTTAGGAATAATATACCACTAATGACACAAACTAAACTGATTGATCCACCTAGATCGATTCTAGAGAGATTTTTCCAAGTGAATCTTTCTTCCCTCGGTGGTACATGTGTTAATTTGATATTAATATTTCTATGTGCCAATACAGAACAGAAAATAATCATTGGAACTTGAATTGCGAAAATAGCTCTCCAACCGAAATAACCCATAATAAAACCACCAATTGGTGCACCTAATAATTGACCAGTCCCAAACACAATATTAGCATAACCTTGATAAACACCACGCTCCTTTGTAGTACATATATCACTTACTGCAATACTACTCGAAGCGTTTATACCACCACCACCGATACCACAAATGGCTCTAGCGATAGAAAATTGTGTTACGTTTGTAGCGAAACAAGTTAATAGACAACCAAGCCCAAAGAAAAATTGTGCAGTTAATAATGCAAATTTTCTACCAGTGATGTCAGATAATTTACCATATAAAGGTTGGAAAGCTGTGTTGGTCAAAAGGAAACTAGTTGCGATCCATTGTTTCTTATCAGACTCTTCAAATTCTTCAGCGACGGCGTTCATAATGTTAGCCACTACTGTACCGTCTAATGCACAAAAAAAACTACCTAACCACAGTGACCACAGAATTGGTGTCTTTGGTAAAGCGAAATTATATTCTTGGTATTGTTCTTCTAAAGTTTTATCATCTGAGTCATTTTCGTCTACGATGGTGCTTGTCGTAAGTACTTTATTCTTCTTCAATAACGAAGTATTTTCATCGGAGCTCATTTTGGTTAAACAATCGATAGAAATATTTTAGGTTTATACTACTGTGATTGAAGTAAATAAAATCAATATTGAATTCATTTTATTCTATTTTGAATCTTATATATAAAATTATAACATTTTGTATCTTGATATGAAAATGCGGAAATTCCAGATAAGAAAAGACAATAGTCCCAACTTGGAAATGTCCAGTTCATAACATTTAGTCACTGCTCCGTTCCGTGTTCCGTGTTCCGCGTTCCGTTCCGTCCCTTATAGTAATTGTATTGTTATTTCCATTGGAGATTCATAGGGTGAATTTTTCAGGGTGCTTTGTATCGGAATTGTGTCTTATCAAATTAACTGGACAGTGTCACATAGTTTTGCGTGGAGAAACAACTCCGCAATCATCATGTACATGGATTATCAAGGTTTCTAGTCATTTACTCACAATATTTCTATTTCTTTCTTTTTCTTATAAAATGATAACATCTTCTGATAATTATCCGTTGTTTGCTCTAGTTACGAGGGAATAACAATCCCTAAACAAACTTCTTATCAAAATAATCTAAATCAGAACTTTCTATTACATCTATACACAAATTCTTGTACCGTTATATACATTTCTTCTACTGTATACTTTATTCAACAATTCGAACCAGATACAGCCTTCTTGATACTATTTTTATAAAGAATCAACGTGATGACCAACCCACCAAGAGTCAAACCAAAGCAAGGCCAGTACGACACCAAAAATGAATTCACATAAATATCTAGTAATTCTTTCAATGTCTCCACGGGAAATGGTCCATTTCTTAAATAACTCGAATCTGAAATTAATTTAAAATAATCTTTCTTATTGAAACGATAATAATCAGAACCGGTACCAAACATAAATTGCCATAATTTATTATCTAATGATTTTTCAAAGACCACTAATGTTAGCGAGGCACCAAGAACATTACCAATGGATCTCCAAAGATAAAATATACCAATGACCGTGCCCTGTTGTGATTGCTCAATGGTTGATACTATACTTACCATGGTACCGACTAAGAGTGATGCATAACCATATGAAACTGTACATGATGCGGTAATGTAAATAATTGACCAATAATATGATTGGGAACTGAATTCCAAAGTCTTTCGTGATAATAATCTTATTGGAATATCAGATAATGATTCCACCTTAGGAATAGAAGGAGATAAATTTGATAGTAAATAATATGCCATAGTTAACCCCAACATTTGAATAATAAAACTCATGAAGATAATTCGTGATGTACATTCTACTAAATCTGACTTAGTTCTTCTTAATGTAATACCACTGACCATGGATGATACCGCTACAGTCACAGATGGCAAAATTAGGTAAACACCTGTCATGGTGACACTAATATCTTGTACTAATTGTAAATATATGGGTGATCTAAAAATTTCCCCGTATATGGTAAATGAGGAGAATGTTGTTGCAATTGATGAAAGGCCAAATTGACCCATTAATAATTCAAACGGTACGATTCTCTCCTTAGCGAAATATAATTCTATTAGCATGAATATCGTGAATGATAATAGAGTGAAAATTGTCAACAGAGTTTTATTCCATTGTGTAGAAGTTAAAAATAAAATACCACTAAGAGTGGCCACTAAACTTAATGAACCACCTAAATCGATTCTTGCAAGGTTCTTCAAAGTAAATCTTTCTTCCCTTGGTGGACCATGAACCAATTTAACATTAATATTATTATATCCAATATAAGAAGAGATTAGAATTAATGGTACTTGAACACCAAAAATGGCTCTCCAACCGATAGTACTCATTAATAGCCCACCAATAGGTGCACCTAATAACTGACCAGAACCATAAACAATATTTGCATAACCTTGATACAAACCACGTTCCTTTGGCGTACAAATATTGCCCACAATAATACTTCCAGCAGTGGCAATACCGCCACCACCCATACCACAAATAGCTCTAGCGATAGAAAATTGTGTTACATTTGTTGCAAAACAAGTCAATAAACAACCAAGACCAAAGAAAAATTGTGCTAACAACAAAGCAAATTTTCTATCAGTAATATCAGATAATTTACCATATAAAGGTTGGAAGGCCATGTTAGTTAAAAGAAAACTAGTTGCAATCCATTGTTTCTTATCAGATTCGTGGAATTCTTCAGCGACACCATTCATGATGTTAGCCACTACAGTACCATCTAATGCACTTAAAAAACTCGCCATCCATAGGGACCAAAGGATTGGTGCTTTTGGTAATGACATATTGTATTGTTGATATTGTTCTTCTAATGTTTTGTCATCTGGGTTAAGATCTTCTATAATTGTGTCTACGGTTACATTAACATTATTTGATTTCAATAATGATGAATTTTCAGTGCTTGTCATATTTAATAGCACATGTATCTTGATAAAGTACTCTTGTAGCTCAAATCATTAACATTTAATAAAAACTAGGTATATATAATGCGTGACTGGTATTGAACATAAATCATTTTTACAAAATTTGCATGTTTTTAAAATAAGCATCTCATTGATAAGATAAGTCCCGCATTATTTACTAATTGGGTAACTGTCTTTATCAGTTCGTGTTTATAGATCGACGCCTGTTGATACACTCGCGGTATCTATGACTTGGTCTCTGTATTGTATTGAGGTTTCCCTGCAAAATTTTGTTGTAGGCACTGAATCTACATCTTGATAGTTCTGTGTATCTAAAAATTTAACGTTCTTAATTAATTTCCTATTGATTTCAATGTAAATTACTTCTAGTCTTAAGCAACAAACAAAAAGAAATTATTTTAATCTTCAATTGAACTTCATTAAATATATCCAATATGTACGTATATATAAATCATAAAAGTTAAAAGACACTTGTATAAAAATAATCAATGAGTTATAAATTCCATACCTAAATAGACTGATATTTCAATTCATCTTTAGAGATAATTTGAGAAGCGTTCCATTTTTCACCAGCCTTTAAAGTAAAAAGTTTATCAACATAGCCTGGTTCAATACAAACCATATTCTTATAACCAGTCTTTGGCTCAAAATCACCCATACCGGCAGATTTTTCAATCCAAGGGTTCCAAACAACAACATCAGGTAAATTAACTCTCTTAACACTATGAAGACATTTACCCTTATTAACAACTTGAACAATACGTTCTTCGTCAACATTTTGATAAACAGTATCATACTCACCATTGAATTGAATAACTGGATGTTTATCAACCATTGTTTCCATTAGTAATTTATCAATCATTTGAACGCCATTTAAATTAGCAACTAAAGTATCTTCAATATCTGGAGTGGATAAATATGTGTGGAATAACCAATTGAATTCAAATGACTCCTTAGAGTCAGTATTTTCCACTTCAATATCAGTCTTTAAATAATCTGTACCTAATTCCACAGTTAAGATTAAATTAAATTTATTGTCCCAAAGTTTAGTTAACTCTGGATTAGCCATAGACTCATTTAAAGCAAATTGAACAGTTGGTGGGTATGCCACGGTACGACCTAAGAATTCCCAGGTGGAATTTCTAGCTAACCCATGTTGTGGTAATTTAGATAATTTTGGATGTGTATCGTTCTTACCAAAGACTGGGAAGACTAATGGGATACCACCTCTTACTGGTTTAGAACCATCTAATTTTGCAGCATCAGATAACCATAATTGTTCTTCACCGTCAATTTTCCAAGAGATGATAGTGGCACCGTACTTTAAAATTGTGACGTTGGTGTTTGCGTTGTCTAAATGACGAATTGTGACTTGAGTATCTGTTTCTTCGATGTACATTTTGGCCATAGAGTTATTGATATAATATAATATAATACAATATAATATAATATGAAATATGTATGTGTCGTTATTTTGTTATTAACGAGAAACAGTAATTGTAACTTTAAATAAACAATGGAAATTCCGCTCCTTTAAATATTTCGACAATCACACCGTGAAATTTAATTCCGCTTCTATGGTAAAAAATGAAAATTATTTTTCGTTAGGGGAAACATTACCGAGGTTTACTAAGAAACTGCGCAGGGTCTCTATGTAGAATTAGTAAGAGTTACCAATAGCCTCTCTTGATGCAATAGGGGCATTATTATAAGGCATAAATATTTACTTCTGTGTGATAATATCTATATGGTTATGTTTATATATTTTACAAGATTATCTTCTCTTCTTCATGATTTTACCTTTCTTCTTGTTATTAGAAGCCTTTGCTTTGGCTCTAGCGGTTGCTTGTGCCATTTCTTCCTTGGTCTTTGGTACCACTTTGAAGAATCCATCTAATCTACCTTGAACACCAGTCTTTAATGATTTTTGTAATCTTTTAATACCTGATTCAACTCTCTCTTGACTGAATTTCTTTTCATGCACAAGGAACTCAATAAGACCCTTAGAGTCAGGCTCTGTCCATTTCAATTCAACATCATCACCATTAATGACATCTGGATTTAAGAATAATTGACGTACTTCTTCATAGGGCCAATTTTCAGGGACTGACCATTTTTTGGTATTTCTAGATTTATCATTTATGAATTCAATAATTTTCTCTAATGAACCATGTTCTTTAATTAATTTTAATGCTGTGACGGGACCTACACCTTTAATACTTTCACAATAATCACAACCAAGCATAATACCTAGATCAATAAATTGTTCCTGTGTTAAGTCCAGGGACTCTAGCACAATATTTGTATTAATCTCTTGAATTGGTTCCTTTCTTGCAGCAGAATACGTCAAATGTCTTAGTAAGAATGGTGTCTTGTAACATAAAGTATCCATATCTTCACTTGCAGCAGCATACACTTTACCCTTCTTAGCCAATTCGGCACATTGCGCTTCAGCTTCACTTGGTGCCACCACATAAGGGATACCCATCAATTTTAATAATTTTTTAGATTCATTTGTTATTTCTGGTGAAACTTTCACTAATCTTTTTTCATGTTTCACAATATCTTCCACAGAAACAGCTTCTTTCAATTTTGCCTCACTGTCTTCACGTCTCTCCTTTCTCTTATCTAATTCATATTTTTTCAAGACTGGTGGTTTACCATCGAAAACATACATAGGTTTAATACCATTCTCAATTAATCTTAAAGTTCTATAAAACATACCCACTAAATGTGATGTAGTCTCACCATCTTCACCAGTTAATTGTTCACCGCCTTGCTGTCTCACGGCAATTAAGAATTGATATAGTGTCATTGATGCATCGATGGCAACTTTCCTACCGTGGAATGCCTTTATTTCATTCTTCTTTATAGATAATGGTGCTTCTTCTACAAGAATACTATTTAACCCTTTAATACCCATCGTAGCTTTATAAACAATGTCGTATCGTACTTTGTTCTTCCTTAATTAACTATTAGAAACTATCAAAATATAACAGTAATTTCAGCTGCAAAACACGTAAAATGAAAAATAAAAAAAAATCTGTTCAAAACGCGTAAATCAACTTCTTTCCCTTTCGGGAAACAAACTCATCGTCAGATCCAAATTTTTGAGGAAGTGCGGGTAATAGCCTCGAGGCTATTTACAAAGTATACAATTGTATAATACAGTACTTTGTTTACGTGCTTATTCATAACAATAATACAATCTTAATATTCTACAAAACAAAACAAGACAAGGCAATGTTTGACGTTGAACACTTCTTACAATGGCCTCTAGATATAAGACAAAATGTATACTTAATGTTAAATGAATTTATTATGCCTGACGTAATAAGTAACCTCTCTGAACCTTCAGTGTTCTCTACTGGTATAGAAGAAGATGAGATAAATGCATTAACAACTGGTCAAAGACGTATCTTTAAAAAATTCAAAACTGATGTTTTCAGTTATTTAGATATATTTAGTGATGATTCCCGTGTTTTGTCACAATGGTTAGATTTGGCTTATTGGTATAGGTACGATTGTATTGTGTTGGATTATCTAAGAATCAATCATTTATTAGACGGTGATTTGACTAAAACATTAAATTGGATCATCTTAAATGATGATACCATTCAATTGGCATTTTTTACTAAAAATTGGAATGTAACTAATATGAGTGACAATGATTCTATACTGGATATTATACCAAATATTGATTCCAGTAATCATTTTATGTTACAAGTTTGGTACTCATATGATGAATTTCAAAAATGGATTGTTCAATATAATACAGTTAAAAATTTTAATGACTTTTATGATAGTAGAATTGATAGGATCTATGACATTGATAATAGTGATATGGAAAAGATTTGGTACACAAATGTTAATCTTGAAATCTTACCACTAAAATTAGTTAAAAAATTATTGTTTGAAATGAAATTACAATCAAGTTATTACTATTGGATCGATAGAGTTCATTTTATTGAAGATACAAGAGATGAACTAGAGGATAACATTTTAATGAGCGATGATAATAATAGTAATAGTAATAATATAGACTTGTTAGAAAAATTAGGACCCCCAAGTCCACAATTGAAAAAAAGGAAAACAGTTTTAAAGAAAGATAAAGTAAATAAAGATATTAAATTCGTTATGGATGCCTGTAAAAAGATGAAATATTTATATACTATGGAATGTAGTGGGTTTAATTTATTTGATTTAATTATTAATGCTCATGGATTTAGAGATCGTTCAGGTAATGCAATAAATTATATCGTTAAATACCGTATCAAAAAAATGATCTTAAATAACATGATTTTATTAAATGATGCTAAACATTTCGCTGATTTAACTCGTTGGAGTTATTTAATTGAATTAAACTTAAATAATATCAGTCACATCGATTTAAATAATTTAGTCCTACCACCAACTTGCACACAATTAATCATTAACCATTGCTCTGATTTAATTTGGTGGGATCTTCATGAAGATTTTAAAAATTTAGATATTACAGAAAGAAAAAATTTGAACTTTATTGAATGTTGTCCCAATGGATTAGATGAGTGTATTAAGGGGTTTTGTGTTCATCCTGTTAATTTCTATCATAAGTATGATGAAACAAATTGGACAATTGAAGATAAATTAATTGTATTAAATCATATGGCTAAAAAATTAAATAATATGACTAGAATTAAATTGAGAAATGTTAATATTCCAAATTTGTTAATAATACCGAGAACATTATTCTTAGATGGTAGATTTAAGTTAACCAATTATAACACTGAAAAAATTGTATTGCTGTAATGGATGACACATTCGACTTATTTCACATAACTTCAAATATAAATCATATACCCTAATATAAAGTAAATAAATTTAATTTTAGAAAAGAAAAAAGAAACAATAGTGGGGATTTTTGGTATATAAATGTCTGGAATGAAGTAAATGTTTGAAGTGAAGGAATATTATTAATTATTAAATTTACCCTCAAAACAACTAATTAAATAATGCCTTATTAAGATTAAATTTTCTAGTATTATCAAGATTTGATTCTAGATTAATATCGTCAATACTTTTCAATTGATCCTTGATATAGTCTTTATAAGAAAATTCATTTACAGGTAATAGCAATTCGGGATCAAAAATCAAATTTTTACCATTTCTACACCATTTTTGTAACCATTGCCTAGCGACCGCATTTTCATTTTGCCTCTTATTCAATCTACCTATAACTAAATCAATGTTATTTGTAGGTTTGGAATAACAGTCTGGATACCAATCATGATATTTCATATATTTCCTATCTCTACTTGTTGTGTTACTGTCGTTAGCATCTTCTGCCCAATCAATTTGTAAATTCATTAAATATAATAAATAGTCTGCAATAATAATTGGATCAAATAAGCTTTCTTTAAGAGAACCACATAATGTCTGTGCCAATATTCTATTAACTGTGTTTAGTTTACCTGGTATAGAGACCCCAGGTGTATCAATCAAATAAATTTGCTGTTTATTTTTAAAATTGGGATTATCGTTGGGGAATAATCTGATAAATTCACTTGTTGATCTAGTGACACCAGCTTCATCACCTGTCTTCGCAACTTTCTTAAACCCTTTATTAAATTGATTATTGCTGTTTCGATAGTCATACATCGAATGTCCTTTCATTCTCAGTGAATTGATCAAAGTGGATTTACCCAGATTAGGTAACCCAGTAACCATAATTCTAAATCCCAACGGTAAAGAGACCCCGTCTTTTATAATCTTATTACTTTCCCATTGTATTATTTCCAATAGATTACTAATATCTCTAGAGTTTCTTGTATCTATAATAATAAATTTTTCATTAATTGAATTATGCCAATAGGTTAACTTTCTAATAAATTTTGAATTGCGCTTCATTAAATCACCATGTGTATAAATGACCAGCCTATTGATAACATTGGTGTTATTATAATTTCTGTGAGTGAGTACTTTGTCAAATAAGATGTTTCTACTGGAAATAGGAGCTCTGACATCTCGCAATTCTAATAACATATTTAATTGAGGTAAAAAAGTTTGAAATTTATTCAATGCCTTCCGTTGATGGCCTTTAAAATCTGATTTAATTATATTATAGTTTGGAAATTCGAACCTTGGTACGAACTTGCTGGGTATAGTTTTCAGAGTATTCATTATGTGTGTCTATTAGATATTGTGCTTGATTGACATCAAACCTTAAAAAAATGAGCTTTAAAAATAGAATCTATAAAAAATAAAACAGCAGAATTATAATAATTCTAAAAAGATGAAGTAATCACTAATTTTTTTAATTAGAACGGAATGATTTAATATTTTACATGTGTTTTTGCTATATTTATGATATACAATTTTATAATAATATATATGATTTGCAAAAAAAAAAATTTACAGCTTACAAAAGCTTAATTATTTAATTAATTAATAATTGTAACATACCATCAATTTTTTGTGCTTCTTTAGCGTTATGAATTTCAAGTCTAATTTTCTTACGTAAATCTAACATTATTTCTTGCAATACAGGTGAGTTTTCTAATAAATTGTTACCATATAGTTCTAATACTACGGCTATCCAATCTGCTACAATGACACAAGATCTAACGTCTTCAATTGCCTTCAAACACCAATTTAATAATGGTTCTAGAGTAACTTCATCACGATTATATAAAGCGACACGAATCTTACCTCTCTTTCTTAATTCATCTAAGATAGTTAAAGTTAATTCTTTAGCCATACCAGGGACAAAAGCACAATCTAATGCCTCTGACCATTTAAATTTATTTAAACATTTTTCAAAAGCACGAGTAGTACGTTTTGGTTTTGTGTTTGTATCAACATGTATCAATTGTTCTAAGTTACCATCATATTGTTTACCTTTCATCATTCTTTGGAAATTATTACTCTTTGTTGAAGCAGGTGTCTTCTTATTGGCAGTGTCGGTGGATTTCTTTTTCGTTCTAATGGCTAATAAACCACTAGACATACCAACTACTAAATGTCTATTATCTTTATTACCGACGGCATTTGATGGTGATAAGGCAAATTTCAATACAGGAGATGAAAATTTCCAACCAAATTTAACGTTGAAATTATTAATTGGATCAAAAACTTTAACATGACCATCTAATGATGATGCAATTAATGCAGAATCCATTGGTGATTGGAAATCTTGTAAGAATTGTACATGAGTGACAGTTTTATTGAAATTACCTCTTTCAAATAATTTAGAACCATTAGTTAAATCCCAAATCTTAAAATTGTTACCACCAGCAGAAACTAATTGTGTTTGTGAAATGGAAGTAATACTTTCGACAGGTTGGTCATGGTTTAAAGTGAACACGGGTTTCATAGAGGCAGAGGATGATGTATTATTAGCCACTTCATCATCATTGGAAACGGTAGTGTTTTCTCTAGTATCATAGACTCTTACAATGTTATCGTATGAACCGGTTACGACTAAATGTGGTGAATTTGGAATAAAATCAATAGATCTAATATAATCGGTAGCCCCACCTAATTTCAATACTGGCTCGTATGGTTGTGCAATATCATATAATCTGGTAATTCTATCATCAGATGCAACAACTAAATTTTTCAAATCGTGAATATTAAATTTTGTGACATGTGTTGGGTGAGTAGAGGCGTTGATATTCAATAAAATATTTCTTGGATTGTATGAATCGTACACTGAAACTTGACCAGTAGCATCACCGGTGACCATTAATTTACCATCAGATCTAAATGATGCAGAGTAGACGATATCTTTGAATCTAGAAAAGGTCTTGATAACTTGTCTCGTTCTAGAGGAAAATAATTGTACTCTGGTGGAGGACGTCACAGCGAAATCGTAAGGTGACATCGGATTAAATTCAATATGTGTCACAGCATTATGTTCTTTCACTAACTGTGTAGAGGAATATTGTCTCCAGTAACGTTGTTCCGGAGTGGTTTGGTTTGGTAACACGGCATTTCTACGTGTGACAATTCTTGGCTTCTCACTAGACATGATATGGTATGTGTGTATGCAATAGAGACCTGTGTTTATATACCGCTCAGTATATAAATTAGATTCACTTTACTGAAATTTCTTAAATTTTTCAAATGCTCATCGAAAAATTTGTCAGTTACCCGGCGGTGTTTGGTTGTCATGGCAACAGAGGATATAAAAGTATAATCTTTCGTTGTTTTGTGGTCTTTCAACTATTTAATATAATGTTATTATATACTAAAATATATGATGGAGAATACCCAAAGCTTTCTGTATTTATTTTACAAGCATTTCAGGTTGAATATGTATTTTTAAAATGTGGTTCACCTGAGACGTTCATAGCAAGTTGGTTCTCCAAATCAAAAACATATCATTGTGTAAAGTAATGTGTCCTTGTGATTTAATGAGTATATATTAGTCATTATAATGTATATTAAATCCTCTCGCTAGTTCATTTCAAAATATGCAAAATCATACGGTATCTTAATTTCCACTATGAAATTTAAAACTGAAAAACAGTTTCGAACAAGTAAGCACAACACAAACCACAACAACAAAATAACAATCATGTCACAATTAACATTACAAGACACCATACCACCACAACCAACTACATTAAGAAACTACACCACTCATTTATCATTTAACAAATCTATTAACGCCATTGCCTACCCATCAGGCCACTCAGCCTTCGTTCGTTTCATAAATAAGGAAAACCCTATTACAACCACAAACGCTAACACCATCCAATTCAAAGGTCATAACAATGCCAACGTTACAGTTGTTAAATTTGCCAACAACGGATCAAATTTTGTTGCTTCTGGTGATGATCAAGGTAAAGTATTCATTTGGTCCTGGAATAACGATTTTGAAATTTCCATCAAATCAGAATTTCATATCCTAAGTGGTCCAATCCGTGATATCTCCTGGGATAACGACAACCAAAGATTATGTATCGTGGGTCAAGGACAAAACACCATGGGTGCGTTCGTGTCTTGGGATTCAGGTAATTCCATTGGTGAAGTTACTGGCCATTCACGTGTGATTAATTCGTGTGATATTAGACCTAAGAGACCATTAAGGGCAGTCACCGTGGGTGATGATTCCACTGTCGGGTTTTATCATGGTGTACCATTCAAGTTTCAAATGACTGATAAAGTGAGTCATGAACAAGGTAAGTTTATTAGATGCATTCGTTATCAACCTGTTGAAGGTGAATTTTTCATTAGTGTCGGGTCCGATAGAAAAATATGTTGCTTTAACGGTGTTACTGGTGAATTTATCAAAGTTTTTGAAGATAAAGATTGCCCAATTGCATCTGGTTTATTTGCCATTGATTGGTTAAATACAAAGCAATTTGTTACCTCTAGTGCTGATGGTATTGTTAGAGCTTGGGATCTAGAATCTGGCGATTGTATTCAGAGATGGAATTTATCTAACGAAGATGGTGTGAGCAGCCCAATTGATATGCAACAAATTGGTGTAGTCGCTACGAGTGACAACACTTGTATTTCACTTTCATTAAATGGTGACTTGAATTTCTTAGAATTAAATAATGATAAGCCAACACATATAATCCATGGTCATAATAAATCTATTACCTCTTTAGTAGTCAATCCATTAGTTACTGGTTCTTATGACGGTAAAATTATGGATTGGGACAACAATAAATTATTAACAAATCATAGTAATTTAATTACATCAATTAATAATACTCAATATCCTGATATTATTGCATTATCTTGGGACGATACTTTAACTAAAAACAGTGAAACAATTATTAATTTTGAATCACAACCAAAAGTTTCATTCACATTCGAAGATAATATTGTATTGCTCAATAACAACAATGAATTAATTCAATTAGTTGCCAACACTGGTGAAATTGTAAACGAAATTAAATTGGCAGATGATGTTTCAACAGTAACCATGTCTACAAACTATATCGCCATTGGTTATACCACAAATTTCAACATAGAATTGATTAAATTAAACGACATCAATAATCGTTTAACATTAAAGACCCCAATGAGAGCCACACCAACTAATATTTCCATCTCACCAAGGGAAACTTATGTGGCAGTAGGTGACAACATGGGTAAAATTGTTTTATATGATATGGAAACAATGGAAATCAAGACATCCAGATGGTCATTCCATACAGGTAAAATCAATTCCATGTCATGGAGACCAGTGGATAATGATGATGATGAAGAAGATTTGATTATTACTGGGTCTCTAGACACAAATTTGATTATTTATTCAGTGAAAAAGCCAATGAGAACTATTCAAGTGATTAATGCTCATAAGGATGCTGTTAATAATGTCGAGTGGAAAGATAAGAACACTGTGGTATCCACTGGTGCTGATGCTTGTATTAAGACATGGCAATTAGATTTAGCATAGACGTTAGTATACTGTATAAGGCAATGTAAGGAAGTAAAAACTAGTATATAATAAATATAGAAGGCTTTAGTTATAGAGATAGTGTTACCCCCACATCTCCAAAATTCTGAAAAGTAAATAAATTAATTCGATTGATGCAAACTTTAAAATAGATAATACAGTACGATAATAGAATAAAAATGTCTAACAAATCTCGTGGTAGAGGAACACGTTCCACCTCAGAGAAGCCTAATTATGTTGTTGAATCCATTGATAACGAAAGTAATGACGAAGATTACACCGAAAAAAAGAGAAATATATCTCAAGTAAGTGAAGAAGATGATGCCGATGTAGATATAGATGTTGACGATGATGATGATGATGCTGACAGTGATGATGGAGTCTCCCGAACCAAGAGAAGAAAGAGCAATACTGTTTCCAGGACTAACTCGATATCCGTGGAACCAAGTGTTTCATCAACTGTAGATGTTTCCACTACACCTTCAACAACAACCACTACTAATACCGCAGCTACAACAGAATCCACTTCAAGACCAATAAAAACTGCACCAAAAAGATTTCGTAATGGTATGTTTCCCGTTGATGATAAAGGTGAACCAATTGCTCTAGTAGATGAAGAATATACTTTAGCTGATGATAAGGAGGGTGATGAAAAGATTGACTCCAATGGTGATTTAATAGGTGATAGAAAATTTAAAGTAAGAACATTCACATTAGCCGATAAAGAGGAACGTAAATTTATGTTATCTACTGAACCAGCTCGTGCTGTGGGTCTTAGAGACTCATATTTATTCTTCCAAACACATCCAAATTTATATAAATTTCATCTTTCTCAAGGACAAAAAAATGATTTAATTAGAAGAAACATTATACCATATTCATATAGAAATAGACCAATCTCTTTGGTGACAGCACGTTCCGTATTTAAAGAATTTGGTCATGAAATTATCGAAGGTGGTGAGGAAGGTAAAGATGATTATTATTCAGATCCAAGTTTAAAAAATGATAAATATGGTGATTCAAATTTGTTTAAAAGTGGTAGAGATATTGCATTACATAAGACAAGCGGTACCATTCACTCTAGGAGACGTAATATTAACCAAGGACATCACATCAATGGTGGTCGTGATAATAATGGAGGTGGTGGTAATCTACATTCACGTAACACTGAAAGAAATAAATATTTACACAATGCAATGTTTAATGATGCTGCAAGTCCTGCTAGAAACCTTGTGGAATTTTTTGATCGTAGAAATTTCCATGCACATACAATGACTAATGAATTAATGGGACCACAAGGCATACAATTAACATCTACAAATTGGTTATATCATCATTCGGCAGCATGTAGTAGATTTAATAGTGATATGTATTACGATAGAGTACGTGTCTTGTTGATTGAAAATCAAGGCATAAGAGATCCATTTACTAATACATTACATATTCCAGAATCTACACAATCTACAAAAGTGTTACAAATGGGGAAATTGGATACAAAATTGGATAATAATAATGAAATAATAGTAGAAACAGTATTACATGATAGTAATATATTGAAACACAATACAGGGTTGTCTCAAGTTGATCCCAAGATATATGAAGGCGTAGTAGATGAAGAGACGATGAAGGCCATTAAGGAACAAATTAAATTTGAGAATGATGAATAAATTTATCATTATATAGAATATATACAAAAATGAGATGTATAGCATATCATGTAATAATTAAGAGCATGGCGTGTGTTATTGTGGCCCTTTCTCATCGCACACTTCCATTGTTCGTCCCATAGTAAATTATTTTTGAATGATATTGAATAATATTAAAAAATTGAAATGTGACAAATTAACGATATTTTATTTAATTGTTGAAGTGTAAACAGATTGTAAATACAACATCATAACAAATTTAAAGTGCTATGTTTGGTATAGGGGCACGTAATGTCGCAATTAACACCCCAAGATTGTTTATAACACATAGGTTGATACCCACTGCCATACAAAGGGTACAATTTTTACATTTATTAAATCCCGTATATAATAACAATGATGACAAATTAAAACAACTGAGGAATGATATTGAAAAATATCAAAAATTGAAAGGTGAAAATGATAAGAATGTGGATTGGGAGGTGTATAAGAAAAAGATTAATGATTCTTTAAGACAATTGGAGAAGCAAAGTATGAAGGATAAAAAGAAGGAGTTGGACGATGAAGCGAAAATCAGAGAGAAATTAAACAACACAAATCCATTCATGTCTAATAGCACTACTAGCAATAATAATCAAGGTGATAAGGGAAATTCCGACCAAATTCCAGGTGGTAACTTGAATGGTAATAATAATATTAATATGTTACAATTAGGTTTAACTTTTTTCATTTTATCATTTCTTTTAGATTTGTATAATGGTAATAATAACGCTAAGGAAATATCATGGCAAGAGTTTTACAAAGATTATTTATCCAAACAAATGGTGAAACAATTAGTAGTTGTCAACAATTCATGGGTTAAAATAATTTTGCATAATAATGATTCTATAGAGAATGGTAATTATATTTATTTTAATATTGGTTCCATGGAATCATTTGAGAAAAATTTACTTAAGGCACAAGATGAATTGGAGATTGATCCGCAATTAAGATTACCAGTAATTTATATTAGAGATGGACAATGGACGCGTACTTTATGGTCCATTCTACCTACTGTGGTGATGATAACGGGTCTTATTTGGCTAACCACAAGATCAACAAATTTAGCTAGTGGTGGTGCTAATTCACAAAATGGTATATTTGGTCTTTCACGTTCCAAAGCGAAAAGATTCAACATTGACACGGATGTTAAGGTTAAATTTAAGGATGTTGCTGGCTGTGATGAAGCAAAGGAAGAAATTATGGAATTGGTTTCATTTTTAAAAAATCCAGAACGCTATGAAAAGATGGGTGCTAAGATTCCTCGTGGTGCTATTTTATCTGGTCCACCAGGTACTGGTAAGACATTATTAGCTAATGCGACGGCTGGTGAAGCAAATGTACCATTTTATTTTGTCAGCGGTTCAGAATTTGTGGAAATGTTTGTTGGTATTGGTGCAGCTCGTGTGCGTGATTTATTTAAAACTGCTCGTGAAAATGCACCATCAATAGTATTTATTGATGAAATTGATGCCATTGGTAAGGCAAGACAAAAAGGTAATTTTTCTGGTGCAAACGATGAAAGAGAAAATACATTAAATCAAATGTTAGTGGAAATGGATGGGTTTAGTCCTAGTGATCACGTTGTCGTATTGGCCGGTACTAACAGACCTGATATTTTAGATAAGGCATTGATGAGACCTGGTAGATTCGATAGACATATTAACATTGATAAGCCTGAGTTAGATGGTAGAAAGGCAATTTTCACTGTTCATTTACAAGGTTTGAAAATCGATGATACAATATTTGATTTGAAAAATAGATTAGCTGCGTTGACACCAGGTTTTTCAGGTGCTGATATTGCCAATGCATGTAACGAAGCAGCATTAATCGCAGCACGTTATAATTCAGATTCTATCAAATTAGTTCATTTTGAACAAGCCATTGAAAGAGTCATTGCAGGTGTGGAACGCAAATCCAAAGTGTTATCACCTGAAGAGAAAAAAGTTGTAGCGTATCATGAAGCTGGTCATGCCATTTGTGGTTGGTTCCTTAAATTTGCAGATCCGCTCCTAAAGGTGAGTATTATTCCTCGTGGTCAAGGTGCTTTAGGCTTATGCACAATATTTACCCGGTGACATATATCTTTTAAATGAACAACAATTAAAGGATCGTATTACTATGGCATTAGGTGGTAGAGTCTCTGAGGAGATTCATTTTGAAAGTGTCACTAGTGGTGCTTCCGATGATTTTAAGAAAGTTACACAAATGGCCACCGCTATGGTTACACAATTGGGTATGAGTAAACGTATTGGTTGGTTGAGTTATCAAAAGGGAAACGATGAACAAGATTTGACAAAGGCATACTCCGACGAAACAGGTGATGTTATTGATCAAGAAGTGCATCGTATTATAAAAGAATGTTATTCTATTTGCAGAAAATTGTTAGAGGATAAATCGCAGGAATTAGAGAAAATTGCACAATTATTGTTAAGTAAAGAAGTGTTAACCCGTGAAGACATGATACGGTTACTGGGTAAGCGACCATTCCCAGAAAGAAACGATGCATTTGATAAATACTTAAATAACAAATTAGACAGTATAGAACCCAAGACCACCACTACATAAGTCCTTGTGGACAAGACAGAAAAGATCCAAACCGGAACACTGTACAAATAAGTAAATCCAGCGAAGCTAAATAACCGGACCGAGAACACACGGATGAGCAAACATTATATTGTTTATTCCCTCATGTATATACGTATATCTTATCTATAACTACTACAAAAAGCGTTCTATGCTTTTTTTCCCACATTGGGATGATGAACATTGGGTGTTTCTTATCTTATCTTATCGAAAAATAAACTTTGAAAATAAACTTTTTAGTCATCGCTACACAATTTCAATTGATAAATAACGTGGTTTCTCGATTGTTTGCACTATATAACACTGATTTGTTAGTATTATAGTTTGGATATAGTGTATTAATAAGTTTTATAAACGGTGAGAGTGGTTTATTTATTATATTAATGAGAAATACGGACGAAACTTCTTCATTATTGACAAAAGATAGTGTACGCACTTCAAGTCATAGTGTGAACATAAATGATTCTGATGATAAAACTTTAGAAGAACAATATCAAGAATACAATTTTGCATTACCAAAGATCCCCATCTTAACTTCATTATGGTTAGGTAGTTTTTTGAGTGCATTAGATGGTACAGTTGTGGCAAATATTATGAATGGTGTTGCTGAAGAATTCGAGGAATCTGATAAAAAGCAATGGATTGCAACAAGTTATTTATTAACCAATACTGCATTTCAGCCATTATATGGTAAACTTTCTGACATTACTGGTAGAAAATTTGCTGTTTTAACATCTCATTTATTTTTTGGTCTTGGTTGTCTTTTGACTTGTTTCGCTACAAATGTAACTCAATTTTCTATTGCTAGAGCCATTTGTGGTATCGGAGGTGGTGGTATTAATGCATGTAGTAGTATTGGTGCTAGTGATATTTGTACTGCAAGAGAACGTGGTGTTTATCAAGGTTATGCCAATATCGTATTCGGAACTGGTCAATTATTAGGTGCACCAATTGGTGGGTTCTTAATGAGCACTATTGGTTGGAGAGCTATATTTGGTGTACAAGTACCAATGATTATTATTTGTTCTTTCTTAGCACAAAAAAATATCAATATAAAATTGACACATGTACCACCAAGAGAGGAAAGATTTACTTGGAAAAATCTTTCTAGACTTGATTTAGGTGGTTCAATCAGTTTAGTTTGTGTCATTAGTGGTGTTTTATTTTTAACCTCTACAGAATGGAATAAGATTATGTTAACTGTATTGACTATAATTGCATTTATTGTGTTTATGATAATGGAATTATATGTTGCTAAAGAAAGAATTATTCCATTTGAATTATTAAATGGTTCATTTGGTCTTACCTCTATTGGAACTTTCTGTTCATCATTTATCATTTATGGTGATATCTTTAGATCCCCAATCTATTTACAATTAATACAAGATATTAGTTTGACCATGACTGGTGTATATTTGATTTTACCATCCATGATGACAGCTATTTCATCAGTAATTACTGGGTCCATTATTAGAAACACTAAGAAAACATTGCCAGAGTGTACATCACGTTTAATATTTACCAGTTTTATGATTCAATTAGTGGGTCTTGGTATGGCATATTATTTAATTGCCCATTTATCACCATCAGTAAATAGTACTGTCTCCTTATTAGAAGTACCAAGTAAATTTTTATCTAAAGAGGCTTTAGAATTTAGTTCTACTTCATATTATTGGACATTCATTTACATTGCTGCTTCGTGTATTGTTTCATTTGGTTACGCCTCATTGTTGGTTTCCACATTAGTGAGTATAGTCTTTTCAATTGAAAAATCACAACAAGGTACAGTGACCGGTATTTTCTATCTTTGGAGATCTATTGGTAACGTTCTTGGTGCATCATTGACCTTAGTAGCATTTGAAAAGAATTTAGCTAAGAATTTATGGCAATATATGTTTGAATTTGGTTCAGAGACCTATGAATTCCATAAGAAGGATTATGTTAGGTTGATTACAGATTCAAGTTATTTGAGAAATGGACCTTTCCCGCTAGAAACTTTAAAGGAATTATTAAATGTTTATGTTAAGGCATTTTTAGTTTCATATTTGCCAAATATTGGTTTAGCTGTGGTTGGTCTTGCAGTTACATATATCCTTTATAGAAACAGTTGTAGAAAACTCTCCGCAGTCTCGGATTGTTAAACCCATAACGTAGATTCAATTAAAAATATAAAAATATATAGAAAGTATACACATATAATTTAAAAAGTTCGATAGTAATGATAAATTTAAAATAAATCGTATTTTTGGGACATGCGGGGATTAGTAGGAATAGGATATTTATATTTACAAAATAGTTATTAGAATCTACTCATATTCTATATAATATGTAACAGTCAATAAAAGAGTAAAGCGATAAGTCTATTCGAATATGACAGTGACAATTATTTGTTGCAGTTCTACAAAATGAAGTTTTTAGTTTTTGGGATTGGCAAAAACTGAAAAAAGTTTCATATTGACATAATAAATAGAGAAGAAAAGGATACCACTGCAACAATAGACATGGTTAACACTATAGCACATATTAGCATGGGTGATAATATTATATTGCCTCTAAGAGTATTTATTAATCGTAAACAATTAATTGCAAATAACAACGCTAATAATGAAACTATCTTTCAAACACCGTTATTATCAAATAATTCAATAATAACATTACAATCACCACAAAAGAAGATTTTTGTCTCTAGTAATGATTTAGAGAATCTATTCAAAGAATTTCAAGATGAGTTGGTTATGATTATTTATGATTTAACATCACCTACCATGAAGAAAGAATTAAGTAAAATAAGAATTGGTCATAGCATAGAATATACTACTTTTATACAGAAGTTTTCTACAGATACATTCGAACCACAGAAGGATAAATTACATATTACAGATATTATTAGACTTGGTAAAAATAAATATCAATTAAAATTTAAATTTAATTGGCAATTAGATATATTTATTAACAATATAAATAAATTAAGTCAAATAAGACATTACTTACTATTTAGAGATAATCTACCCTTACATGATATACCAGTAACAAGTTCTATTCAAAACAAAAACACGCATAAGATAATGTTAATGGAGCAAACCACAATACTAAATACAGAAACGAATGCAACTAATGAAATTGAAATTATGGGCGAAGAACCAGATATTAAACCTACATTGCAAGTAAATTACAAATCGATGATAAACCTTGGTGAATGTATAGATATACATGTTTTACAAAGACCACAAAGACATTCTAAATAGCATAAAAAGATGTAATATTTGAACTGATTCATGTCCTATAGGGAATATAGTAACTACAACCACATGGCTGATGCTTTGAAAAGAGAAGGAAAGAATAGCGCAGTAACAGTGTATGGACATGTCTGTAGTATGTTTAGGTTAGTCTAGGTAAGAAATAAATAAAACAAATATAAGTAGTTATTTTCTTTTTTGTTGAAAGTATATATTCTTTCCTGTAGTAGCAACCCTAATCCATCGATATCTCAAGATAACAAACGCAAAAGGATACTAACATTGTAGTAATGAATGCTTTTTCCCAAGAATACCTCAACCTAAGCAATTGTATGTTACAATCTCTAGTAATCGCGACCCTAATCGTCTTCTGCAGAGTTCCAACTGTACAAGTAAATTGCAATCCATTCTTTATTATCTAACCAAAAGATTCAATATTTTTCATTAAGTAAACAAAAAAGCACAACGAAAAAACGAAGAAAAAACGGAAAATAAAAATAAAATAAAAATAAAAATAAAAAAATAAGTTAAATTGGTGGCAAACAACAACAACAAACAAGTCAAATTAATACTTGCAACTGCTATAACCACTGTGTGTAAGAATACATTAGTGTCAGTATTTTGATTGTTTGATAAATATTTATATAACAAACCCGCTACGATATCGTTTTGATCCTCATCGTGATTAGTTATCGAACTATTAATCATCTTCTTTTCTTTTTTAAATATTGATTACAAATTAAATTAAGTCATCTACAACTGAGACACATTAATACAAATAACAAATAACAAATAACAGTAAGAGAAAAGACACCAAACATAAAAATAAAAAGCTATGAGAGAATCTGTTCAATTTTCTATTTCGAATAATAAACCAGTTATTACTATTACATCAAATTTATATGATAGAAGGGCATTAGATTTAAATTCTGATATTCCATTAATTAATTCACTAAATCATTTAACATATTTGACATCAAATTCAAATAAAATTAGGGAAACTGTGGCGAACGACGGTGCTTTGATCAGATTAGTAGATATTTTACATGATTGTCATTTATCACTTTTTGATTGTATTAATTTTAATAAACTCACTTCTAATGAAGATTATCATACTAATAACAATATTGATAATAAAAATGATAAGACTAATAATAATATTACCAACGCTGAGAGAATTAAAATGGAGAAAAAATTGTCTATTGTCGCCTGGAAATGGACATTAGCGTTTCAATGTTTAGTATTAACTGGTACAAGAGGTACGGAATTAATTAGAAGGAAAGTGGTATCATCAGGTATCATTAACGTATTAGCAACCGTATTAGATAATTATTTATTATATCATGCTAATTATGATCATATTAATGAAACTTATTTGAATTTTAATTTCAAAAATTTATCCTCAAAAAATTTTTATTTACTATTATCACAAAGAACTAATGAATTTTTAGAAAATTTTAATAAAAATCTTTGTGGTGATGATATTGATCTTAATGATTTGAAGAAAATTAATATTGATAATTATGATAGTTTTATCGAATCTTTAATTGGCAAAGATGTTTTCACTTTAGAATCTGATAATAAATTTACCATTGATAAATTATCCAGTTCAATTTTAACTGAACCAACTGATTTTGGTATCATTTGGAAAAAATATAAATTATCCAAAAAATTATTCAACAACAACAATGATAATAATAATGATAACCCGGAAAATATTATTGAAGACGATTTTGAAAATGATAATTGTTTTGAAGAAACATTTGATCAAAGACCAAATGTTTCATCCCCAAGAGAATTTTTCTTAGGTAAAATTGTACCTAAACCAGATGATTTAATTTGGTCATTACAATTATTAGCGTTTATATCAAAATACTCTTATATGAAAAATGAATTACAATCTGTGGAATTAGTTGAATCCTTATCATTTAGATCAATTGTCGTTAATGTTCAAAAAAGGTTAGATATTTTGAAGAAATTTAATAATAATTTTGATTCAAATAATATTTTACAAAATAATATTAACTATAATGATAATACTAGTAATAGTAATATAAATAATAATATTAACATTAGTAACAATAGTAGTAACGATATTGACAATATTAATAATTTCGTAGATCCAACTTCATTAAATATTAATAATTTACAAAACAATTTAAATAATACATGCATTAATAATAATATTCCAAATAATAATAATAATAATAATAATAATAATAATAATAATAATAATAATAATAATAATAATAATACTCAAAATAACGCTTTCTTAGCGTATTCCAATAATATCTCAGGTTCATTAGATTCAAACATTTCTGAAAATTTAAATTTTGGTAGTAGGTTTTCCGATGACAATAATAATAGCCACAATACTAATAGCAGTAACTCAAAAGATATTGATAAAAATGACAGCATTAAAAATGATATCCTAAATGATATTTTAAATTTGGCAGAAACAACTCATAATTTAACTAAAAATGATCAATATATAAACGGTTGCAAAGGTTATCAAATTAGTATATCTGATGACAATTCGACAACTTGTCGATCAAATAAATATCTTAACAAGAATTTGGATAGATGGGATAGATTACAAAATGAACTAAAATTAAGTGATGATTTTAAATCAAATTGGAAATATAATAAAATGATAAAATCATTAGATAACGATACTTGGAATTTTATAATAAATAAAATTCATTTAAATCTTTTCCCCTTAGTTGAAAAATTTACTATACCATCTGATAATTCGCATGATGTAGTTTATTGGAGTTCTGTTATTATGAGAAATTCGTGCAGGAAAAATGAAATTACTGGTGTAAGACAATGTGCTAATTTTAAATGTGGTAAATGGGAAGAATATCCAAGACAATTTGCAAAATGTAGACGTTGTAAAAGAACTAAATATTGCTCACGTAAATGTCAATTACATTCTTGGACATATCATAGATTTTGGTGTAATGAAGTTAATTGCAATTCTAAGAATACAAATAATACGAATACAAATAATAATAATTCATTGTTGGCGACAACTTCAACAACAAATAATGATAATACTGAAATTAATACCAGAGCTATGAGTCCAAATAACGATAATACTGCAGTAAATTCGGTAAGTGCATTCACTTCCGATAATTCTATAGCGACAAATACTACTGCATTCACCAATACCACTACAGATACTAACACTATGGAAGATTGATAAATTTCGAAAATTACAAAGAAATATATCTTAGGGATTATTAATTGATATATACAGAAAAACAATATATATAATTGTGGAGTATCTACTCACTATTGAAATAACAAACATATAAAAAAATAAGATAATATTCAAATATAAGTTTTCTCTTAGGTTTATAAGGTTTTATTAATAACGTATACCTATATATTGGCTCTTTTTTAGTTAAAATGTGTAAGTAAAATGAAAAGAAAATTGTTTTACATATATAAGCCACAACTTATTATTCAGGTTAGGATTAGGAATTGAATACAGAAGTCGTAAAAGAAAAGGATATCATTAATTCTACTAAAGTAGTGATTTCTTGATAGCAATTACATATATGATTAGAATTGGAATATATAAGGAATGCATATATCTTTGCTCGTGAAATTAAGTAACTAAATTGTACTTTTCGGTTGGCTTCATTTATAGAGATACCACGACAGGGTTTTAAAGCAGTTGATAATAGTATTAAAATGTATTTGTCCTAAAAGGGGTTAAGAGAAGGGAATGAATTAACTTGATTTACCAGTTACAGAAACACTCTTTGGTGGGTCTGGTAAAGAGAAGAGATCCACATGTTTTGTAGTAAATGAAAATGCAAAGCAATTATTCAATAAATATTTTACAAAAGAAAAATTCAATTGTCTATGTCTTTGAATATTTTTAAAATATGACCATTCTAATAAGATCAAATAAATTTTAATAAAATTAAAGTCCGGCCATAATGAATTATTAAATTCAATTGTAGAATTCTCGTGTGACTGCCATAACATAAAATCGGATAATCTTATATGACCACTAGTTCTTATTAAAATATCACATTTATTACCATGATTCTTATAAGAGTACATGTTTTTATCTAATGTTTCTTCATCTATATCACATTTACAATTTATATCGTGCTGTAACGAATGTCTTATCGTCTTTTGCATAGAATGAACAATTTCGTTCCTTGACGTATAAGGGAAACAAATATAGACGGTAAAATCACTACCATTACAAGTTAATTTTTCGACTTCTTTAATTTTCTTTCTCATTTTCCTGTTTAATAAGCTGCTATCGCCAATTATTTTCAAAGTGGATCCATATAATGTATCCTTATTATCATTTGCTCTCACCGCAAATTCTTCCAACTTAGTTGTAAATAATTCCATTAAAGTGTTGACTTCATCTTCCGACCTATTAAAATTTTCAATGGAAAATGCATAACAACTAACGCATTTGACACCAATTCTTTTACAAATATAAATCAAATTCAATAATGTAATACCACCAGCATTATGGCCATCTTTGATCGGTAAACCCCTTAATCTTGCATAACGACGATTGCCATCCATGATAAATGAAACATGCTCTGGAACTGGACCCACACTTAAAGTATAGATTAAAGACTGTTGAACAATTTGGGAAAATGAAGATATGATTTTGACCTGATAAACCCATTCAAGTAACTTCCATAATTTTAATTTGAACCAGTAATTTATTTGATGACCAATCTCTTTGAATAATTTAAAGACCCAAAATAAGGGTGGAGTAACATATTTGAAAAGAAAAGTAAGCATGGCTTGGCTTTTCTGATTTTTCTTTGTTGTTTCTTCTAAAACTGAAGAAGTTATTTATTCTTGAATTTTGATATTTTGAAATACAAAAACGGTAAAAAATGGAATTTAGCCGCCCATCTCAAAGAAGAAAACAAAATACTCAAAAAGTGAATGCAACTGTTAAATAAATATATTTATATAAAAACGTTTTTACATATGTTGAATAAGATGTGATATGCATAAACGTTTATTTCAATTATTAAAAAAATATTAGTTTATCTAAAATTGTTTAGAATGGTACCGCAATCATTACAGATAAGACCAGCATTAGTCATTTCAAAATTGATACCATTACAAATTTCACAACGAGGAGACATAGAATTTCTATTAAGAGCTCTGTCACTAAGTTTTAAATTTTGTAGTGATGGTATACTCCCATTGACATATGTTCTTGAACCTCTTGTAACATTAAAACTTAAACTATTTTTATCATCTATTTGAGAATGTTTCGATGAGCCCACCGTAGAGTTAGAACCGATAGTATTGCTATAATTGTTTCTATGAGAATTCGAAGTATCAGTGAAATGAATCTCTGAATTTTTATTTACATTGATGTTAGAATCAGAAGTTCCAAAAACTTTACTCTGTTTATATAAACCTTTGGGGTTATTTCTAGATGCTAATTGGCCATGTAATTGTTGTAAATTGGAATATGAATGTACCTGCATCATGTTCGATCTAGTGGAGTGAAGGCTGTTAGTTCTACTTAGAGAAGATCTCCCTAGTGTGGCTATCGATGTAGATGATGCCTGTGGACTCATCCCTTTCTTCAATTCTTCCAATTTTTTTAATACTTCATTTCTTAATTTAGTTGGTATATCGGTTCTAAAAACACGTATCATCCCGGTATTATCAGTACTAACAATAATAGTTCCGATAGCCTCAGCAGCATTAAATACATTAGATACTGGAGTTGGCGAAGACTCATGTGATGAGGTACTAAGATATTCCTTACCTACAGTGCTTTTTGGGTCTCTTTTGTTTAAATTAAAAAATTCTGATGATAATTCACAAATAAAATCATCAGAAAATGATAAAACTTTAGATGTTTCAATTGGTGCAATTGCAACAGTTGTTACAGGTGATGGGTGGGCGTGGAATGCAATATATTTAGAATTTTTAATTGTTTGATGATGTGAATTTGTGGGGAGTAAGGATGTTAGTTTAAATGAGTGGGCTCTTTCAATCTTGTTTGAATTTTTGTCTACATCTGAAAACGAACTCTTGGAACTATAAACATCTTCGTTATTATGACTCGAAGTTCTGCTTAAACCTGTAAATAAATTCTTAAAACTTCCTGATCTTGATAAACTTTTCCTTTTGCTCTTGTTTTCTTCTTCCTTTCTTTTATCAGGATCTTCACTGGATCTAACTTTCCAACCATATAACCAATTGGAATCACTACTTGAAATGACAATTGGATATCTTGAATAGCTTAAACATATATGTGCGGAATGTGTTGATTTTTCCATCTCTGCGCCTTTAAAAACTTCTAATAGCTCCTTTGTTAATAAATTGAAAATTCTAATCTTGGAATCATTTGATGTTATTACAACTCTTAATGAATTATCTTGGTCATATTTAAAACATTCGATACCAGTAATCTTTGGACCATGATGTAATTTTGGATATTCTACTAGCAGTATTGGTGTAGAACTTAATTTATGTGTTGATGAATCATTAATATGGAATGATAATTTAGGTTCTAAACCTCTGGTCATTAATGTGAATACATAGCCATTGAATGTACCTACAATGATATATTTACCATCATTGGGTGAAAATGTTACCGATGTGACTAAATCTTTACAATCAAATTCATAACTGACCTTTTCTTCGATGATTGACCAAAGTCTAATCTTATGATCTAAACAACCACTTACAAAAAATCTGTCATCAGATGGATGGAATGCCACTGATGTAACAAAATCTGGATGTTTGAAAGTTTTTAAGGAATAATCCTTGCTTGGATGCCATAATTTAACTGAATTATCCATCGAAGATGATAATAAGAAATTATTTTTAGACCAATCTAATGATAAAACATCTTGTTTATGTTCTCTAAATATTCTATGAGGTTTGGGTTTGAAAACCGGGCCATAGAGATTAATTTCATCTACAGAAGAATTAATGTTATTTCCAGTGGATGATGATGAATGTTGTTGCAATCTTTGTGTTTTAGCCTTTATATCATCATATGATTCATTTCGTGTATCTAATTCCCATCTTTCAATAGGCGAACTTAAGACACTCCAGATTACAATATTACAATCTCTTGTCCCCACAGCCATATATTTACCGTCATGGCTAAATTTAGTAGACCAAATTGCTCTGGCGGTACTTAAATTGGCACTTTGAGCTTTGGATGATCTAGGTGAAAAGGTAGACTTTATGCCTGAAACTGGTGCCACTGGTGTGTTTGGTTGTGTGTGGTTCAACCCCATATATGTATTAATGTTTTCAGTATCATTTGGTACACGTAATTCTTGTGCTAGGAATAATCTTCTAAATTGTTTAATGTTCTTTGATTTCTTGAATGTCTTGATAAAGACTGGTTTTTTTAAATATTTTTCAAATTGTTCCAAATCGATTGATTCTAATACGTCTAAACCTTGAGTATCGTTGTGTTTATTATTATTATTTATTGTATCAGCTACTTGTGTCATATTATTGTCTTTGTTGTTCCCATTTCTATTTGAAAGAGCGGTATTGAGACATTTATTATTGTTACCACGGCTAGTATTTTTAGAACTACGACCAATACTCTTGTCTGTAATGGTTCTACACATTTTGAATTGTAGAGGTTTAATAGTATCGACATTAAATTTTTCCTCGTTTATCAAATCATCTATTTCTTTATCAATTTTCTTTCTTGGATTGGAAACCTTACGTGATATAAGATTTTTGCCACTATTGAGGTTGTCATTAGATGAAGTGGACAATACATCTATGAGATTATTATCTATAAGAGCAATATCATCTGAATCACTGTATGACCCCGCACTTACACGGTCATCATCATTCAAGACAGTAATACCTTTGTTCATTGATGTTTTATTATTACAGTGTATGTATTGTGAAAATGTCAAAATTAATTTATTTTTTTTTTTAATATCGATGCGATGCGGAACAATACCCTATTGTTTTCGGCGAATAGATTTACTTTGAAGTTGTTTGTGAATATATAAGGAACCCAAGAGACTAGGAATCAAAAATACAATATACATTGAACGGTGTACGTGACAAAATTAGTAGCCGAAAAAAAAAACATATCGATCGTGTATTAAACGGAATTTTTAATAACCAACTTTTTTTTATAACATTTCATTTCATTAAATTAGCATTCATACATATAATATATTAGTATATAATATTCATACATGTCATCTATGTACGGACTGTTGGTTCTTCGGTACCAATAAATTCCTTCAACTTTAAGAATTGGATCACTGGTTGCATCACAGGTGTTAAGAATTCTTCTGCAGTCTTAGAGTATTGACTCTTATCATCACTGTAAGTTTCTAAATATAATCTAATCGTAGCGCCAGATGAACCTGTGCCTGATAATCTGACAACAAATCTAGCACCATTAGATAATTTAACATATAAACCTTGGTGTGATGACACAGAACCATCTAAATCGGTATAAGAGAAATCACCAGTTTCAGAAACAGTTTCATTTGGTAAAGTTGGGAATTTAGAACCAACAATACCTTCCTTCTCTACAAATTGTCTTAAATGACCAATAACCTTGGCGGCATCTTCGGAAGAAACATGTTCATAATCATAACGAGTAAAGAAAACACGGCCATATTTTTCCCAAAATTCATCTTGAATAATCTTAATAGAAACTTCCCTTTCTGGGTGACGTTTGCTGTAAATGGCCAAAACATTCAACCAAGCAATAACTGCCCAAACACCATCCTTTTCTCTGACATGGTTAGAACCTGTACCGAATGATTCTTCACCACAAATAGATAATTTCTTAGCCTCAAAAAGTGCACAGAAAAATTTCCAACCAGTTGGTACTTCGTAACAATTTAAACCTTTGGCCTTAGCAACTCTATCAATAGCAGAAGCTGTTGGGAATGAACGTGCTAACCCATAAATACCTTGTTTAGCAAAATATGGAATTTCATCAGCATATTCAGCAATAATAGCCACTGAATCACCAGGTGAAACGAAAGCTGGACCAGCACCATAAATCATATTTCTATCACCATCACCATCAGATGCTGCACCAAATTCAATTTTTTCTTTATCGACTCTATCAACTAAACTCTTAGCATAAGTTAAATTTGGATCCGGATGCATACCACCAAAATCTGGTTGTGGATGCCAATTTTGTAAAACTTCATCTGCTGGTAGACCAAATTCATCGACAAATATAGCCTTACCATATGGACCAGTAACACCATTCATACTATCAAATAATAATTTCCAATTCTTTTCATCTCTTTGCTTATGAATAAAATTATTAATTAATGGGAAATCAAAAATTTCTTTTAAGAATTCCACGTAATCATGTGTAATATCAATAACATCCACTAATAATGGACCATATTTAACATTCTCTTCTATTTTATCTAATTTTAATTTGGGGAAATTAACGTATGTCTTATAAGAAGTTAATTTTTTTGAAACTTCCCAAATGGCATTTGTCACTGGTTCTGGTGCTGGACCACCATTGGATAAATTGTATTTAATACCCATATCATTTTTTGGACCACCGGGATTATGAGATGCAGTTAAAATTATACCACCAGTACATTTTTCCTTATAAGTTCTTATAATATGTGAAGCAGCGGGTGTAGATAATAACCCATATTGACCAATAATTAATTTCTTAACCCCATTGGCGGCACCAATGGCGGCAATTTCATTTAAAATGGTATCATTATAGTAACGACCATCACCACCAACTACTAAGGTAGCACCTTCTGAACCTTCTGGGATAGCAGGCATAATACTTTGAATAAAATTTTGTGTATAATTTGGTTCTTTCATGAAGACAGCTGTCTTCTTTCTAAGACCAGAAGTACCTGGCTTTTGATCTTGGTATGGTTTTGTTAGGATTTCTTTAATTTCAAGAGACATTATATTAAACAACTAAACGATGAATTTATATTTATTGTTGTTATATAATTAACAAAAACAATACAAAAGGAAAGGGGAATGACAAACAGAAATATATATTTCTTAAACTAAAAAAAATTAATATCAATTGGTCCTTTATATTAATTTGGATTGAACCGGTTGTTAATAACACCACCAGATGCACGTCAAATAATACGATTACAATGGGGTGATATTCATAAATTATGGATTTTCAATTTTTTCAAATTTCAAAAATTCCCTTTTTTTTAAGGGATAAATAATTAACCGCGATATAAAAAAAATCTCGGATTTGGTAACTGCGTCAAAAATAACACGATTATTTACGCAATGAAGCAGTAATTGAATTCTCTTTGTTGTTGCCCAGAGTTTTGAAACGTTGATCATTGTAAAATACGGAGTATGGTTCGCCGAATCTTATTTCTGATAAAGTTATTCCACTACTCTGAAAATCGTTCATCTCGTTCTAATAAGAATTGAAGTTGAGGTCCAATTTCATATGTTAACAGAGATTCGTTATCCGATCTGCTTCTCTCTTGAGGAATTTTCCTCCAATTAGCAAGTTCCTTTAAATTGGTGACATCAATCTCATTATTTATTCCAGTTGAAACATAATAAGGTTTTAATTTTTCCGGCGTATTTGTGGGCTTTTCTAAAAGTTTTGAAAATTGATCATTCGTATTTTGGAGTTGCTTTATCCAATTGATAATTTTTTGATTTGTTCTACGAGTATTGATGGCGTCTAATAAAATTGGGTCATTTTCATACATAGATAACTCATTATTTACATTAGGTAATGGTAGAGTCGTGTCATTTTGCCCATTGTTTAACAGTGTTTTTTTGAAAAATTGTTCATCTGGACAACTTGTAAAACGGTCAGTATCTCTATTTTGGACAATTCTTGATATTATAGGGTCCATTTCTGCTTCTCTAAAATCTCGTTTTAGTTGCTTACCTACATCGGTTAAGCTTGATGAAATAGCTTTACATTCTTTAGCAAATGGTAAAGTGGTCAATATTAATACTCTAACAGGAATATCATTATCTTCCATGAAGTTGGCGAATTCTTCATCACCTTCATTGACCTTTGGTTCCTCTTTAATTGACAAACTATTACCTTTAACAATATGTGGAACTAAAACACACATTTTCATTTTTGAATTATTCTTACTCACGTAACGAGCAATAGCAAATTGTTTCATTTGCAACATACTATCTACTAAGGCATCAAACATACTTAAATCAGCAACACTGCCCGTTTTGGTATCAGGTAAAATTAATGTCGATTCAGATTGTAAAAAATATCTAGAAAGATTATCTTTACCAATAAACCCTCTAATATCAAGACCTGCCGTTGTATTAATTGTCATTTCCTTGATTAAATCTGGAGGTAAAATGGTATACTCAGAGCCAAATCTGTACGCCTTAGTTATATCATTTTCATCTACTTTAACATATGAATAATTATCATCTTCATTTTCATTTGTTTCATCATTAGAATATTTTTTAATAGAATATTCATTTATTGATTTAAGTGAAATATTTGAATTTGTTTCTTTATCAAATAGCATCATAGTTCTGCTAATAGATGAAGTAGATTTAATAGCTGGGAAACCTACCACTTGAAGACAAATACTTTTCTCATCATTAAAGCATTGTTCCTTTTCCTCAATATTTTGTGTTACAACAGTTTCAATAGTGGCACCAAGTCTTAACTGACCACTAAATATACAAATAGGTCTCACTTTACGAATAAGTGGTTCATTAATTACGTTTGTCAATTCATCTAAAGTAAAAATTTGATAATTGACGTTTCCTTGCTTTAAAAATTTTCCCCAAAGTGTATTTTCTATAATAAAATCTTTATCTATTGCATCATTACAATTAATCAACAATAAAGTTGTACCATTCAATTGTTCAAAGACTAATGAATATTCTGTATCAGGGATATCTAATTGTTCCCAATTATCACTAAAGATCATAACTTGTCTTAACATTTTCCTCCTTTTAAAAGTTTCATTCATTTCTAAAATGGTACTAACTAATGCTCTTACAATACAATGACCACTACCATCAAATTCTCTAAATTTATTAATATCATTAAATTCTTGTAATTCAGAAATACAACTACATAATGTCTCCATAGTAATTGGTGATTGGAAGGGACATAATTCAAAAATATCTTCAATACTTAAAGTGTTCCTTGTTTCCTTTGAGTTACTTAATGATAATGAAACCCAATCTGTCTTCCTGGATTTTTTTAATTTTTCAGTCAATGTAACTAATAAATAATTGGTAATTAAATTCAATTTACCATTTTTAATTAGTGAATGTGAACCATCTATAATGATTGAAGTACATTCAGCTGACATTCCTTCCTTTTTATCAACAATGATATTTTTATTGTAAAAATAGATTTTCGATATTGTTTTTCTTTTTTTTAAATAGTTTATTTGATCTTCACAAAAAAAAAATAAGAATAATAGTAGTTGGTGAAGAATTGAGTATTAACTATAACCGAAAAGATTATATTACTATTTAAAAATGTTTATCACTTTTAATATCTTTATTAGCTTAAAATTTTAGTAAGTTAAAGAAGTATTTGTAAAATAGATGTACTGGCTTAAAAAATTTTATAGCTTGTATTTATATAAAAATATTCCATTTCCTGAAACAAAAAACACTTGAAAGAACACAATATATTGATTTAAGAAAGATATAGTTGCAAGTACTAAAGAAATTTAGTAATATTCCCTTATTATTGAAAAATGTTATGATGAGAACTTTAAATTTTGTTTTCTTTATAAGTTTTAAAACGAAAAAAAAGAAGCAAATATGAAATTTAGTCCTTTAAGAAGAAGAATTAATATGTTACTCAAGATAAAATTATAAAACATTACAATTATAAACTAAGAACCAAGAAGTTAGATCTTTAAGAACAACTTAAGAGAGTTTTAGGAAGGAAAAAAAAAAAAAAATTTGAACTTAGAAAGCCCTGTAGGGGGCTCGAACCCCTAACCTTGTGATTAAGAGTCACACGCGCTACCGATTGCGCCAACAAGGCTTAACTTGTTATTTTTTGAAAATTTAGTGGTTCTTTATAACTTAAGATAAAAATGATTTTTATAACTATTTTGAGTAAATCGGGGACGGTTTGTCAAACAATAAAAGCAAAAATTGTTCTAGCATTTAAAAAAACAGTGAAAATATTTTGCACATGGGTTAAATATTTTGTTACAAAAAAAAAACATTTTTCTTTGGTTTATAGGGTGTAATCCAATTTTAAATTTTGAATAAAAAATTTCCATTTTCGTACAATTTAAGAGAAAATACAGCGGTAAACCAAAATTTTTATAAATTTCTAAGCAAGTAATGACCACAAAAGTTTTTGATTGTCCTCACGAACCTTGTCATTTCCTTGGCAATAAATGTCAATTAATTGAAGACGAATTTCTTTTTGATCCATATTCTTCACAATTAAAACCAGATAATATAATTTACACAGATGACCAAACAATGCCTAATGAATACGAACCAGATTTTACTGGTCTTACCATGATTTTTGAACATGTTAATTTACTTTGCCAATACATTGCTGATCCAATTTATAGAATGGGAAAAGACTCCAAATTAGTGAAGAATTATTTTATGCAAGCCACTGAAATCTATATGGCATTAAATTTACACAAATATCATTTAAAGCATGGTATCGAATGTCTTCCCCTATTTGATTTAAACGCAATCAAATTAAACTTTTATGTACCAAGATACGTTAGGGATGCAATAAAAGAATTTTGTAGACCAATGTGTTTAAATGCTGATGTTTACATACCAAAGCTAAGAATGAACTCAATTGAAAATTATTCTACTAAACTCAGTATTGAGGAAAACGTTAAAGTTTATGCGGCATTGAAACAGTTATGTCCCAAAGGTGGGTTGTTCCCCATTGATGTTGAACGTATTAGACCTACTACATTTACAATTTATGAAGAGAGCAACAATCGTTTGTATAGTAACAAATATTCCGTTCCACAATGGAGAACCGATGCAGTAATTATGCTAAAACATATTAGAACAAATAGTAAAATTTGTAAAAGAAATTTTACTAAATTTAATAACATTGAAGCCAAAACATGTGTACAGTTACCCGTGGATTTAGAATTGGGAAAATTCCCCACTCTTATGACAGAATTTGCAAAGAAACCGAAGAAGAAACGTCAACAGGGGGACAATTCAAATAAATAAGAACTACAAATTTTTTTTGCATGATATAATTTCGACATTGCTATATAATAAATTAATTTTTTACAGTTATATTAAAAAGGAAGTGTTGCACACACATTAAAACTACTGGTTTTCCCAGTTAGTAGGTACAGTGTCAGTCATTAGTGAAGTATATCTTATTAAAAAGTATATATTAATTTATATAAATTCATTTTATATTTTTCATATTATGAAAAATATGTTTTGAACAATGCTTTTCACATAATAAAAGTAGG
>JAJLYE010000006.1:85895-99476 GCA_030571715.1 Grigorovia jiainica (nom. inval.) | reverse complement strand
TTATATCATAATTCCCCACTCTTATGACAGAATTTGCAAAGAAACCGAAGAAGAAACGTCAACAGGGGGACAATTCAAATAAATAAGAACTACAAATTTTTTTTGCATGATATAATTTCGACATTGCTATATAATAAATTAATTTTTTACAGTTATATTAAAAAGGAAGTGTTGCACACACATTAAAACTACTGGTTTTCCCAGTTAGTAGGTACAGTGTCAGTCATTAGTGAAGTATATCTTATTAAAAAGTATATATTAATTTATATAAATTCATTTTATATTTTTCATATTATGAAAAATATGTTTTGAACAATGCTTTTCACATAATAAAAGTAGGAATTATGATATAATTCCAGCAAAAACAGATAAAGGTTTTATCTCACTTCTGGAGAAATGAACCATAACAGACTCTTTCTATTTCCATTGAATCAAAAATGAAAAAACACAAAAAACAAAGAAACAACCACCCGGATGCCGGGGTCGCGCATCACAGGACAACAATTACTACAAACAGAAACACAAACTCCCCTGTCCCCTAGACACACACACTTAATTCCACAAGGCAAAACCTTATCTTGTACACAAACACAAACTTCTGCATCGTTTTCACTGTAAAAGCAAACGCAAAAAGCAAAGGCAAATCTGTGACACCGCCCCTCCCAGCTCCCCTGACCACATGGCCCAACAACAGCAACCAAAATTCAATAGGATCTTAAACCAATCATCTTTTTCAAAAAACGTATATATATTTCAATACACAATCTTCCTTTACATATCAAGTCATACCAACACAACACAACAATACATTACAAAATGCCCAACAAATTTTTTGAATCATTCCAAATTTACAACAAGAACAAACATGGCAAGGATCCAGACATGACTACAAGTGGACAACATACCAGTGGTGGTAACACACAATACCAATACTCAAAAGAATATTACGAGACAAAAAGTAGACCAGTGGCCGCTACAGTTGGTTCCACTAAATTTGTAGAAGAACCAGTCAGGAGGAAATCAAGTCTTTCTAGCCAGGGATCCATGGGTGATTATCCACAACAACAACAACAACAACAATATGGTAATTTACAAGAAGGTAGTAGTACTGGTACTGCTACTGGTGGTGGTTCTGGGTATAATAAAGGAGGTTCTGGGTTTGGTAGAGATACAAATTTCAATACGAATGATGTTTTACATCAATTGAATCCAGTGACAAGAGATGAAATATCAAAAATGTCACAAAATGATTTCCAACAAATTTATAATGCGTTAAGAAAGGGTGAACCAAATAATAATGTTAATTTTTAGTTTTATCATATATCCAATTATCTCTTGTGCAAAAAAAAATAAAAAAACACCCAATTGCTAGTATATAAATTTATATATAATATTTAATTATTCTTAATAATAATACGCTTAACTATTGTTTATAAGTTGTAACATTACTGTCATTTTCCACTGTCATTTTGCAATTCTCCACAATAAAAATTTTGAAAAAACAATCGCATTTTAATTTCCGTCGCTGCCAATTGGAAAAAAAGTTGAAAAACTGGGAAAAAATTTGTTTCTACGGTATTTTTACTGGAAATTGATAACTATCATCCGTTACCGGCAAAAAAATTTTCGGTTTAATCATGAGTCAATTTTCGTGTTTTAAATTCTGTTTTTATTAAATAACTGGAGATTCTACGTTGATCAATTAATCATTCTTATATTCTTATCTTCTATTCTTTACAATACAACAACAACCACTTAGTATATTACCATATCACAACAATGCTAAGACAATCTGTCACCAGAAACGTTTTAACTAAACGTTACTTAACTAAATTAACCTCTAA
Organism: Grigorovia jiainica (nom. inval.); assembly: GCA_030571715.1. NCBI lineage: Eukaryota > Fungi > Ascomycota > Saccharomycetes > Saccharomycetales > Saccharomycetaceae > Grigorovia > Grigorovia jiainica (nom. inval.). The sequence continues at coordinate 97,632 of JAJLYE010000006.1, read as the reverse complement.
AACAACAACATTAAATTTAATAGCGACTACCACTTCAAGTGCTAATTTAATTAGAAATTATAGTTCATTTACACCAAAATTAAATAATCAAGGTAGACCAGCACCAGCACCAAGTTTCAACGCTGATGTCTCTACTTCAATTCAAAATTCATCTCAATTTAATCAAGATTCAACTAATTCAAGACTAGTGGACAAATTAAAGGCCAATCAAAAATTAGATAATTCATTTGTTGGTTTAACTGGTGGTCAAATCTTCAACGAAATGATGTCAAGACATAACGTCGATACAGTGTTCGGTTACCCAGGTGGTGCTATCCTTCCTGTATATGATGCTATTTACAACAGTGATAAATTTAAATTCGTCTTACCAAAACATGAACAAGGTGCTGGTCATATGGCTGAAGGTTATGCACGTGCATCTGGTAAACCTGGTGTCGTTTTAGTTACTTCTGGTCCTGGTGCCACTAATGTTATCACTCCAATGGCTGATGCCTTAGCAGATGGTATCCCCATGGTTGTTTTCACTGGTCAAGTACCAACTTCTGCCATTGGTACTGATGCCTTCCAAGAAGCTGATGTAGTGGGTATTTCTAGATCTGCCACTAAATGGAACGTCATGGTGAAAAATGTAGAAGAATTACCAAAGAGAATTAATGAAGCTTTCGAAATCGCTACTTCTGGTAGACCAGGTCCTGTCCTTGTGGATTTACCAAAGGATGTTACTGCCGCAGTATTAAGAGAAGCTATCCCAACTGCATCCACTTTACCACCAATTGGTTCTACAAACACAGCTGTATCAAATGCATTCTTAGATGATGCATTAAATAAAGCTGCTGAATTAATTAATTTAGCTAAAAAACCAATTCTTTATGTTGGTGCTGGTATCTTAAATAATCCAGATGGTCCAAAGATCTTAAAGGAATTATCTGATCGTGCACAAATCCCAGTTACCACCACATTACAAGGTTTAGGTGCATTCGATCAAGAAGATCCAAAATCATTAGATATGTTAGGTATGCATGGTTCTGCTGTCGCCAATATGACTATTCAAAATGCTGATTTAATTATTGCTTTAGGTGCAAGATTCGATGATCGTGTTACTGGTAATATTGCTAAATTTGCACCTGTCGCTAAGAAAGCTGCTGAAGAGAATAGAGGTGGTATTATTCATTTTGAAATTTCACCAAAAAATATTAATAAAGTGGTCGAAGCACAAGTTGCTGTGGAAGGTGATGCTGCTACTAATGTTCAAACTATCTTACCATCAATTTTCCCTGTAAAGGAAAGAAAGGAATGGTTTGATCAAATTAATAATTGGAAAAAGAAATATCCATATAGTTATATGAAGGAAACACCAGGTTCTAAATTAATGCCACAAACCGTTATCTCTGAATTATCTAAGATCGCTAATAAGACTGGTAAAGAAGTTATTGTCACTACTGGTGTGGGTCAACATCAAATGTGGGCAGCACAACATTGGACTTGGAAAAATCCAAGAACTTTTATCACTTCTGGTGGGTTAGGTACCATGGGTTATGGTTTACCAGCTGCTATTGGTGCTCAAGTGGCTAAACCTGATGCAATGGTTATTGATATTGATGGTGATGCATCATTTAATATGACTTTAACCGAATTAAGTTCAGCTGTACAAGCTGGTACACCAGTGAAAATTCTTTTATTAAATAATGAAGAACAAGGTATGGTTACACAATGGCAATCATTATTTTATGAAAATCGTTACTCTCATACACATCAATTAAATCCAGATTTCCAAAAATTATGTCAAGCTATGGGTTTCAGGAGTTTAAAGGTTAAAGAACAAAATGAATTAAATAAAGCATTAAATGAATTTGTTAATGCCGATGGTCCAATCTTATTAGAAGTAGAAGTAGAAAAGAAAGTTCCAGTATTACCAATGGTACCAGCTGGTAAAGGTTTAGATGAATTTATTAATTTCGATCCTGAAGTGGAAAAGGCTCAAAATGAACTTCGTCATAAACGTACTAATGGTAAACATTAAAAAAAACAACCTATTTAATATTATAATGCATTTTTTTTAATGTTAATTTCTGTATATTTAATTTTATATCAACTTTATATCCTTATATATATTTATTTGTGATATTTAATATTAATGTTTAAACGTATTTATTAAAATTTGATTATTTATTTATTTATTTTTTTATATAAAGAAAACTATAAACAGATGATTATTTTATTGTTTGTTTTTTTAACAAAATAATTTAAAGTTCATGTTATTGATATAATCAAATACTATAATATTTCTTGTAAAAACCAATTAATGAACCAACAATTAAAATAATTTTAAAAAATTTAAATGGTGAAGTTTTTGTTGTAAAATTTCTATTAAATTTTGGTTTCAATTCAGTAATTTTAGTAATTAATTGACTCTTCTTATCATCATAAGGTAAATATCTCATTGTCATTGCCCAATCTAACCAAAATGGTTGTTTGAATAAAATTCTTTCATGAGTGAAAGTATCAAAACCACATTTACCACCATAATTACCATAACCAGATTTACCAATACCACCAAATGGCGCATCTTTAATTGCCACATGAAGTACCGTTTCATTAATTAATGCATCACCAGATCTAATACGTGATAAAATATGATTTATTTCCTTCGATGAATTAGAGAAAATGTATTGTACTAAAGGTGTATCATGATATTTAATAACTTTATCAATTGCTTCATCTAAATTATTATATGTTACAATAGGTAAAATTGGTGCAAAATTTTCTTCCAACATTGTAGAATCATTCCAATCTATATCATAAATAATTGTTGGTGGTATAAAATTTGAACCTGTATTATCAATTTTTTTAAATTTATTATTATTTTTAATATCAATATAAATTTCATTATTAAGACAATCAGGTAATATAAATTTACCCTTTGATTCAACTAATTTATTCACTGCATTATCGAATGCCTCTTTACGAATCATATGAGTAAATTGAATATCTTGATTATGAACTGGGAACATTTCATTTAAGATAATTTTCAATTGTTTTAATAAATTATCATATTGAGATTCATGACATAAGATATAATCAGGTCTAACACATAATTGACCAGAATTAATTAAAGCACCGAAAAGAATTCTTCTTAATGCAATAACAAAATCTTTAGAATTTGAATTATTTTCAGTAACGAAAGCAGGTGCTTTCCCACCTAATTCTAAAGTGCATGGTGTTAAATTTTCACCAGCAATAGATGCCACAATAGAACCAACTTTATTAGATCCAGTAAAGAAAATATAATCAAATTTTTTTTCATGAAGTAAACGTGTAATTTCTTTTTTACCACCTTGGACCACTGAAACCAGACCAGGTGACAACTGGGCATCCTTAATAATGGTTTCAATTAATTTAGATAAATTTGGTGTACGATCACTTGGTTTAACAACCACTGAATTACCAGCTGCAATTGAATTAACCACTGGTTTCAATGCTAATAATAATGGGAAATTGAATGGAGCAATGATTAAAGTTAAACCTCTGGGGATTCTTTCCACTTTTGGTTGACCAAAACAAAATAAGGGAGACCAATCCCAAATTCTTTTCTTGTGTAATAACCAAGATGGTAATGAGTCAATTGAATGTAATATATCATTTAATAATGGTATTACTTCATATGTAATTGATTCCTGTGGTGCTCTATGGAAATCTTTAAACATAGCATCTAAAATATCATTTTGATGATCCTTTAAAGAGAAATATAATTTCTTTAATTGTAATTGTCTAAATTCACAATCTTCTTTAGAGCCTTGAACCATTTTATTGTACCTGTTACGGAATTCTTCCTTACCAACTTTGACGACATGATCAATGTCTTCTGGTGAAGTATATTTTAACATATTTGTGATTGTATAAATGTGTAGTTTTATTATTAAGGGACTAAAATCAGATTTTTAAAAAAAATTAAAATAAAATACAAAATAAAATAAAATAAAATATATTTTAATTTGATTTGTTCTCCTAAAACAACAACAATAAATAAATAAATAGAAAAGATATAAGATAAGATAAAATACTTATAAATTATTCTTTAATAAATTTAATTGTTCTAATAGTTTTTCATCATCTTGACCAGTAGCCTTCTTTTGCACATTATTAACGGGCAACAATCTCTCACCAATATTTGTTTGCAACAATTTCATTTCACCTTTCAAAGAATTTTCAACTTTATTTAAATCTTTATAAAAATTATTAACATGATTTTCAAATGTTGGTTTCATTTCAATATTGCCCTTCTTTAAGTCGATTAAAGTGGAAACAATTTGTGACGATTCTTGTAACATGTCACACAACGTGTTGTCGATGACGTTCAACGCATTTAATCTTTCTTGCACGTATTCAGATTGAGCATTGTTGGTGGTTGAGTTGTCCATATTGTGTGCGTGTGCGTGTGCGTGTGCGTGTGCGTGTGCGTGTGCTTGTATATATATCTGGGTTGATAACTAAAATGTTATTACAATAGTAATGAAAACAAAATTTTCGAATTATTTTTTCTGTTTTTTCTGTTTTTTGTCGGCCGAACGTAATTTTTGTAAAATGTCGTTGGATCTTTTGGTTGTTGTGGTTGTTGTGTTGGTTGTTGTGTTGGTTGGTTTCTTGTGTGAGTTGCTTCTAGAAGACTTCTCAGATGGGGTGGTTCCCTTTGTAACTTCCACTGGATCCACCAGACCAGCATCGTGATTGCGAACGTTACCAACACGAACATCCACTGGATAGACATTTAAGCCATTCACTGCACTGTCATTGTTACCATTCTCATCAAAAGATAACATAGACACCACTGTCTCCTGTGAACAATCTTCAAATTCACTTTGAATCCAATCTGTCTTATATGGATTTATAACACAGGGCATTCTTTCATGTAACCATTTAATGGGGTCTTTACTTGGTTCAGTGATAATAGTGAAACTGTATTTGTTTAATTTGGCATTGTATGAGTAAAGTCCCGCAACATATAATAATTGATTGTTATTAAATTCGGGATTTGGTTCTTGTTTAAGATTTTTATCTTCTTTGTCTTCTTGTGGGGCATCATCCTCTTCTTCTTCTTGTTTTAAATTTGTCACATCTTCCTCTTTGACTTCTTCCTTTTTAAAAAAATTATTCTTTCTACCATCAGTTTGCTTTGTAACAAAATAGGGTTGTTTCTTCTTATTCTTGTTACTGCCTTTCTTATCGTTTTTCAACCATTCATAATATCCACTCATGGGTACCAAACACCTCAATTTAACACCATTCCATAATTTATTATGTAATACATTCTCAATTCTAGAATTAAATGTAGAATAATTAAATTTCTTCTCGGTATTATCTTGCCAACTCGGAATTAAACCCCAATGCATCATTTCAATTCTTATTTTAGGATCTTTAGTGTCATCCTTTTTGTCTTTCTTATCATTTCCATTCCTTGTTTCAGTATCTTTCCTTGAATCCTCTACTGTGGGGTAAAAAATAATTGGCATAACGGTAGTGGGTGAAACATTATAGTTAATTATACTATTTTCATTAGAATTATCTTCATTATTCGGGGTTTTATTCAAATAATTATTAAATGTTTCACCGATATCAACATCATCGGTATTAAATGTCTCTTTCACTTGATTAACTAAATTTATTTCATCTATTATCAACGCGTATCTACCACACATACTTATATACTTATATACTCGTTGTAGTAAACAAACAGATATTTTTACTATGTTCTTCTGTATCCTTTATTCTACAATTTTTAATTTTCATAAATCGAATTTTTATATAATAAACTAACATAACACAGTGCACATCACATCTCACCACACCATAAATGTTCAACAGGTTTATACACTCCTCTGCTAGAAATACAACACATTATTGGAGAAACAGTGTGACCAAATTACATAATTGGAAACAATCATATAATCAATTACCTAAATATTCCAAATGGAAAATTTATACTGGTACCATTTGTACCTCTACAATAATTTGGTATACATACACATATAACGATCGTTATAATCTAGGTTACAACAGCCAAAATGCTAAATTGCTTAGGGAGGCCATTTGGCATGAAAGTAATAAAGATAATTTTAATCAATTAGATGCATTGAAATCGTATTCCAAATTATTACAAAATTTACAATCAACCAATGATACTGATACAAATAAGATAAGTGATAACTATACAAAAATTGAATTGAAAATTGCTGAAATTTTAGAATCTTTACAAATGTTTGATAAGGCACAATCAATTTATAATGAAATATTACAGAGATTTTTCATTAAATTAACTGAATTCCCTAATAAGTTAACCATTAATGAAAAAATTGATTTAATAAGGAAAGATTTAAGAATCTTGATTAAATCATTAGAATTTAATAACGATTTAGAACACGGTAAGAAAATTTTATTGGCTCATTTATTGTTAGCCCAAGAATTAATATTATTAAGATCACCAGATTTGAAAAAATATTTTGAATCTAAACAAGAAAGAGTTAATAAAATTTTAAATGGTCAACATATGGATCTTAATGAATTTAAAACTTTTGTTAATAATGATAATATCAAATTAACTGAAAATGGATATATGATTCTTGACTTAGAAAAGGATTCGAGTGGTTGGGAACCATTTAAAGAAGAATTTTTCATCGCTAGAGATTTTTATACTGCATATTGTCTTTCATCTAGAGATATTACCAGTGCATTATCATGTAAAATGACCACAGTCGAATGGATGTGTTTAGCTGATATGCCACCAAGCCAAATTATTATGGCACAGGCAAATCTAGGTTCTCTTTTCTATTTACAAGCAGAAAAATTAGATAATGATATTGCACATATTAAGATTAAATTAGATAAAGAACCAGCGTTATTAAAAGATGATAATGTAAATAAAGCGATAAAAATTTTAAATAAAAATAAAAGAAATTGTTTAACCATGTCAGAAAAATGTTATAATTGTATTATAGAATTCGTTAATAAAAACCCTAAATTAAAATATCATTTAAATGATCAATTAGATAATTCATTAATACAGGCATTGGCTTTATCTAATTATGGTAAAGGTATTTTGAATTTAGATACTGGTTCTATGGTACAAGCAGAAAGATTTTTAAATAATTCAATTAAATTAGCTAAACAAAGTCAGTTTAATGAATTATTAATCGAAGCAGATAATGAATTACAAAGAGTAAAAGATTTAATATCAAAGGAACAAGAAAGGAATGAACAAGAATTGATTAAACAACAGGCATGAATATAGAAAAATATAATACAATATAATATTTTATTCAAAATAAAAATGAAAAAAAAAAGACAGCATATTCTCTATCAAAAATATAAATATTTATTACAATAAACATAGTAATAATAATAAAAATAAAACCAACTTCAATCTATTAAATTATAAATCAAAATCACAATATTAAGGAAATCAAATTGATTTTATTTTAAAATATATTATATATGATAAATTTTTATATTATAAATTTTGTAACAAGAATAGTAAAAAAATAGTTAAAATGAAATATTGAATGTTTTAAAATGACATTGTATATTAAATTTTGAAATTAATTCAAAAATGAGAATTATATTAAATTATTGACCTAATAACGATCTAACTAAAAATTATAAATAAATATTAAATAAAAATGGATTAATTAATTAATATTAAATTTAGTTAGAGGTCATAACTTGCCAAACTCTAATAACGTTATCGGTGTAACCAGCGAATAAAGTTTGACCATCAGCAGACCAGGTTAAAGAAACAGCGTGTGGATCGTTAGCCTTGTTGTAACCAGCAAATTCTGGTCTTAAGTCATCAATTAAAGCTTGTGGGTCTAAGGAGAAGATTCTAATACCAGTAGAAGTGGCAGCAGCTAACCAGTATCTGTTTGGAGAGAAAGCTAAAGCGAAAACTTCTTCTTGAGCATTTAAGGTGTACATTGGGGACTTAGTGTTTAAGTTCCATAACATAATTTCACCATCTCTACCAGCGGAAGCAATTAAAGTACCATCTGGAGAAGCAGTAACAGTGTTAACGTTACCGTTGTGACCAACGAAATCAGCATCGATTTGGAATTGAGATAAGTTCCAAGCCTGTAATAAACAATTAAAATATTAATTATAAATATAGTAATTTATAATAATAAATACATTTTTGTTAGTAAAAAAAATTCTAAAATTCTAAAATAATAACAATAAAACTTTACTTCTTTGTACTTAAAACTAATATTTAATAATAGTCTTCATTTTAGATTTTATCTAATGTAATCCATATAAAAAAGTATCAATAAAATTATTTAATCGAATTAATTTGATTTGATTATTTTGCAAATATAAGGCAAAAGGAAATTGAATGAAGTATAATAACAATAATAATAATAAATTTAATTTTTCATCAGAGATCTTGGTGATAATTAATATGTCTCATTGGAGATAGATAGTCTCCTCTGAAGTAGCAAATATAAAATACATCATTTGAAATTTAATTTATTTTTATAATTAAAAAAATACTTCTTCCTCCCACTCATATTTTGATAAATCAATTCAATTCATTTCAATTTCAATTTAATATCATTCTTTTTCAACAAGAAGACGAAAGGAATATAATTAAACAAAAATAAAAGAAAACAATTAATAATATTAGTAAACAAAAAAATAAAAATAGTAAAAAATGAAAAACATACCTTAACCATCTTATCGTTACCAGCAGAGATAACAGTGACGGTTTCGTCATCTTCCTTATCATTTGGAACAACTCTGACTTGAGAGACCCAGTCGGAGTGACCTAATAAAGTGGCTAAACATTGACCCTTGATAGTCCAGACCTTAATGGACTTATCTCTGGAACCAGAAATAATCATGGAGGCAGTTCTGTCAATGGCAACAGAGGTAACATCACCCTTGTGACCAACGAATCTTTGGAAAGTTTGACCGTTAGAAACATCCCATAATCTTAAAGTCTTATCCCAAGAAGCAGATAAAGCGTAAGCACCATCAGCGGTTAAAGCAACATCTTGAACAATGTGAGAATGACCCTTGAAAGATCTAACTGGGACACCGAACTTACCGTCATCACCAGTTAATTTCCAGGAGATTAAAGTTTTATCTCTGGAACCAGAAACTAATAAGTTTGGTTGACCAGCAGAAACAGCTAAGGATGTAACCCAACCGTTGTGACCTTCTAAGGTACCTCTTAAAACTAAAACTTCGTTAGATGCCATTTTTGATGTAATTTATCTAATTGTTGATTTTTTTGGAAAGGGAAAGAGAGAAAGAAAGAGAAAGTAACAAAAAACAAATTACAAATTAAGAAAAATACTATCCTTTATAACTGAAAAAAATCCATCAAATTTCATAATTTTTTTTGCGTCGTTTCAAAAAAAAATTTTCACCAAAAATTCTACAGTTTTCGCACATGCGTCATACAAAAATGCGAAAGTTGTGGCACGAACCTCGAAGACCTAAAAAGATTTTTCACGATGGAAAATTTCCTCTTTGGGTAATGGATATTGAAGATTTGGCACTGTGTTTGTTGTTAAGTTGAACTAATAGGAACAGCTAAATGAAGGGGTGGTTAATCAGTGTAGTCCTTGTCTAATCTGTCCCAGATAAAGCTGGTCTTGTACAATTTACTATAGTCTTCATCTAGGGGCAATATATCTACACTTTCGTCTTCATGCTGGATGAATAACTGATTGGAACGTGTGTCAATAACAGTTCTCATACTTCTAAACAATTTCAATTTCAATATTCTTTCGTTTCGCTCCTTTTCTTGTAATTCCTCATCTGTCAATTTCAATAAATTGACATTATCGGTTTTATCATCGGTTTCATTATCATTGTTGACTGGATCTGATTCGGTTATCTTGGGATTGATAATGTCATCTTTAACCGATTCGTTTTGTTCATTCATATTGATTAATCTAATAATACTCTTATCAATATCTGTCTTGATGTTGGTATTGTCCTGATTCAAATTAGTTATTTCAATTCTGTATTTTGGTATCAATTGTTTCTTATTATTGTATTCCATTAACTTGGCATTGTTTATCTTTATTTGTTCTCTCAACGATTCAATCTGAAATTGTGACTCTTGTAATTCGATCTGTAACTTTTTTAATTTATCCCTTTGCAACTTCTCCTTATTGGCCTTTATTTGTTTTATTTGCTTCATATTATCATTGATCTTATTCATCTTGTTGGTATCTTCCACTACATTAAATTCTTCTCTAGTGGTCTGATAAAAATTTATAAGTTGTTTGATATTGTCATCCATATCTTTCTCAACCGTGGTATTCTTCGATCCGACGTTCTCCATCTTGATTTAGTTCTTCTCAACAAATATATTCGTTTGTTTACTTTAAAAACATTTGAAAATCAAATTACATTTTTAATAAAATCTTTAATTTCAAAACATGGAATAGGGAAATAAATATATTCATTAATATGAAAAACATTACTACTTTCAATGAAATAGTTTATTTAAACCAATCCAATTATACAATATGCAACATTAATAACGTTCTTATAAACAACAACCTTTATAATTTAAATAATATTTTAAACCTTCCATATCAATTTATCAGATCAGTTATACTTGCCATAAGGCAGGAGTATTTGCAATGTCTCAAGTCTGAAGACACTCATGATTTTTGGATAAATTTAATGGGCCTTTTGGGATTTTTTTTTAGTAAATACGCTATCTGCTGTGTATTAGTGGCATTTCTTTTAAATAAATTTATATTGTCAACCTCAATATTAATGCCAAATAATACCATTGATAGAAGATCCATTAGATTAAATCTTTTACCAACAAATTTGAAGAAAGGTTTACATATATGGTGCATTATAACATTGATTTGGATAGGATGCTTCTTACCATGGACTAATAATTGGGGGTTGCATTTTATCGATACTTTATTTGTACGTTTCTTACTTTTCATTATGTCCTATTGTATTGAAACAATTGTATCGATTGCTAATAATCAGTTACCCCTAGATAGCTTTGATTATTCAATTTTTGAATTATCTTTACAATATTATTCCTTAAATATAATTTACTCCAAGGAACCAAAGTTATTAAACTCATGGACTTTCCAATATATGCCCGACTTAACATTATCATTAGTCAGTAGAATAGTCGTACACCTAGTTGAATTGTTCAATATTAGAAAATTTAGACTTTTATGTAGCACGACAATTAATTTAATTTATTTAAGTTACATGTTTTACCAAATTTATGAAGATGGTTTACAAGTGGTACCCATTATGACCAGATTGAGACATTTCCCTAAATTACTGTTTGCATCTTTTGTAGTATTATCTTTATTAATATATGGATTGGCAATTTTTGTTAGATTAACAGATTTAAATAATATAGATCATGGTATTGATAAATTACAATTTTATTCTTTTATAAATAACATTAAACATCATTTAAATTTATCAGGTGAAGAAGATTTTACATTAGCCATAAGTAAATTTTCGTCATTGTTAAGTTCCAACTATGATACAAAACATTTACATTATAATAAAGAATTACAATCTATTAGAGTACCGGAAAGGCTTAATAAAAAAATTGAATTAGCGTTAAATAAATTCAATTTTAACGTGGATAATATTAATCATTGTGAAACTGATAATTTGGATTTAATTCATTTACTTTCACACAAAAACCATGACAATGTTAATGATAAGACTAGATCGGAAGAGC